>JAQIXD010000340.1:0-29882 GCA_034699985.1 Minunthozetes semirufus
TCGAACTTTCATTGGTAATTTTGATCAAATAATTTAAGTGATACACCTTTTTCCTTATTCCGTGTTGCGGATCTATACTCTAAAACATTGATTTGTTTTCGTCACTATTTTTACGGAAAAATCTTCAGTTGAGTTAACATTTAAATCAAATATTATTTTCTTTATTTATTACATAATTGTCTGTATTTTAGGACAGAGTCTGTCCGATAGACACATAAAATATGATTTTCGAGTGATTTGTTTATTTGTGTTAAGTCTGAGACAAATATGAAATTATCTTCATTTAAGTCATAACTTCTGTCAAAAGTGTATTTGTCTTAACAACAGATGCCTTCAAATAGAAGTAATTATTAGAGATTTATATTCAATTTGTTGTCTATTTATTCAGTATATCATTCGTTCACTCATTTATTGATTTAGAATTTGTAAACAAATTTTATAATAAATATAAAAATTGTTTCAAAAGTAGTTTAATTCGAGAAAATTGTTGTTTTGATTCATTTGAGAGAAAACTTGTGCTTAAAAACAATGAAAACTTTAGTAATAAATGAAGAAAGTGATGACTCAAATGAAATGCCTTCCAAACCAAGAAGTTTTACAAAAAAGTTGTGTCTTTTGTACACCACTTCGACAGTTATTCTGGGTTTAGTGATCGGTATTTCTCTAACTTATGCAGTGATGAGAAATAATTATATTCCGAGTCTTATGACTTCTGTTACCACTTTTGATGAAGAAATTCGAGAAATTCTGTTCCATAATATCGATCACAAAAGAATTGACTCAAACCTTAAGTCATTTTTGATTTATATTAAAGAAATTATTTTTAAAATTTATTTAATTTACAGAACTCTCACCCAAAAGCCTATCATAGGAGAGACAGGAATGGATGACAACACACTCTTTGTCTATAATAAGTGGCAGAGTTTGGGATTAAATACGTCTTTTGCCAATTATACAGTTCTCATGTCTTACCAGAACGTAGACAAACCTAATTCGGTATTTAATCTATTTTTTATTACTTTGAATATTATATTAACAAATGGGTCGACACTCCATTCAATAGGTAATCAAATTTGACAAAAATGATGAAATAATTCACAATTCGAGTCAATTCGAAGATCCTTTGAATGCTTCTCCAGAAAAGGCTCAATACTATCGTCAAAACCCTCCATATTTAGCGTATTCTCCTTCGACTGAAACACCTTTAAAAGGTAGTCCTGTTTATGTGAACTATGGAAGGGCTGAAGACTACGACTATTTGTCGAAGCTTAATATCAGTGTTAAGGGATATATAGTTATCGCCAGATATGCGAAGATATTTCGGGCAAATATTGTCGATTTGGCGCAACTCAATGGTGCCGTCGGTGTTATCATATACAGTGATCCCTACGATTATACGGACGGAAATCCATCAAATAGTTATCCAAATTCCGTTTATTTGCCTGAAAGCGGTGTCCAGAGAGGAACCATACAAATGGGTGATGGAGATCCTCAAACACCTTTCTATCCGTCAATAGGTTTGTCATTCCTTTTATATTTGGTTTGAAAACTAAATATTTGTTCAGAGAGTGCCCACAGAATACCCGTTCAACAAACAAATATTCCCAAAATTCCCGCCCAATCCATAAGCTATAGGGACGCCCGATATATTCTGGACGGTCTCAAAGGCCCAGAAGCTCCCAAAGATTGGAAGGGATTATTGAACATCACATACAATATCGGTCCCCAATATATCGATGAAAGTTATTTGACTCTTGAAGTCAATACTTATCTCAAACAAAGTGTTATCCATAATGTGATCGCAACTATTGAAGGCTGTACTGAACCGGACCGCTATGTCTTAGTTGGCAACCATCGCGACGCCTGGACTTTCGGAGCGGCTGATCCTCTGAGCGGTACAGCTGTTATGCTTGAAATTTCAGAAGTATTTGTTCTAACGATGAAAAAGCAAAAGTGGTGTCCCCGAAGAAGTATTGTGTTTTGCAGTTGGGCTGCAGAGGAATATGGTCTCATTGGATCCACAGAATGGGTGAGTGAATGAGTTCTTCTTCATCTCTTTCTCTTTTAATCCTTTAAATGAATTAAAATTTGAATAAAAGGTCGAAGAAAATCAAAAACTACTTGAAAGTGAAGGCATCGCTTATTTGAATGTCGACACTGCAGTTGAGGGCAATTTCACATTTCAAGCGGAAGCCGTTCCCCTTCTCTACAATACTGTAGTGACTGCCACTCAAAGTGTTGATAATCCAAATGAAGAAGAATTTAAAAACGGCATCAAAACTGTTTACGATTCTTACAAATTGCACAGACCTTCCGAAATGTTCAAAACTGGTGTCGACATTAAGACACCCGGTTCTGGTAGTGATCAGTCAACTTTTCTGTTCTTAACAGGCGTTCCAGTCATTAATATTTACTACGACTGCGAGAAAACACACATAAAGTGTTATCCATTGTATCACTCAATGTATGAAACTTATGAATTGATCGCTAATCTGACGGACAGAGGCTTTCGGGTCAGTCCTTATATTTGTTTTCTCTTAACTTTAAGTTATAATAATTTTTGTTAATTTGTTGAACAGTATAGCAAAGCCTTAACACAAGTTTGGGCAGAAATGTTGAGGTCTCTGTCAGACTCTCCAGTTTTACCATTAAAGGCTTCCCTCGAATACTATCCAATATTTCTGAGATCAGCCCTAAAAGAGTTGAAAGAAAGTCAATACAACGATATATTCGTTAAACAAAATATAAGTTTAGGTAATTCTCGAATTAAATTCCAATTGAAATCAGATCTAAAAAAAATTATCAAATTTATGTTCAGATTATTTACGGCTTTCCATCGATAAGTTCGAAGACGAAACCAACAAATTCAGAGAACAGATCTCACGATTGGATGATTCGAAGTAATTATTATTTTGATTATCTTTTGTTGACTTTAAAAACAGAATATAATAGAAATAAAACTTATTTTATATTTAAAAGTGAATTAAAAGTCAGACGTTTTAATGATATAATGATGTATTTGGAGCGGACTTTCCTCGACGATCAGGGAATGCCTTATCGTAAAGATTGGAAGCACATCATATTGGCTCCCAGTTCTCTCGACTCTTACAGCGGAACGAGTTTTGCTGGAATTTATCACTTATTGAGAGAATATGTCCACGAATTGGACAAAACTAAGCAAACAATTCTATTGAATCAAATTCGAGGACATCTTTCGGTTATAGTCTTTCACATAAATTCGGCCAAACTTTTAATGAAACAAAACTTTTATTGATTTTTCTTTAGTTTGAAATTCTAGTCATTATTTCATTCATTTAATTCTCTTTTTATTACATTATTTGTGATTTAGTTTTCAATATTTGTCTAAAAATTGATTATTAAATAATAATTGAAATTATTATTACATTTTGTTTTCAATTCAAGAGGAGAGGGAGAGAGAGAGACCATTGATGTGATAGAAATGCATTAAAAAAATGATAATTTGAAAATCAAACGCAAAATATATTTGTTTCGCCCGAAACCAATTGAAGAGTCTTTGTCTGAATGTTTTTTTAATTTTCGGGTGAATTCAAAAAATTTATATAATTATTAAGAATTTTATAATAATTTATGTATTTTTGTATTCAAATCAATAAATGGATATAAAATTCAAAACAATTTTAGAAAAACTTTTGAATAAAAAATAAAACAAAAATTTAATCAAAAATTAATAAAAGATTTTAATTATTAAAATTCAATTAAAGAGAAGCTTTGGATAAAAGGGTTGGACTCTCATCACATCTCATCAAAGATTTCTTTGATGTGTGAGGTATGGACACCTTCTGAGTGGACACTACTTAACGAGTGGACGATTCTTGTCGTTGTCGTCGCCGTACTTTTCTTTATATTTTCTGACTTCTTTCATATACCGATTCCATGCATCTGTAGGACCGGCGCCGGACTCTTCTTCGTCAGAGTTGTCATTCTTCTGTTTCTTGATGATACCGGTCCTCAAACTTTTTGGTTTTCTTTTATTAATGTTTACCTAAATTTTGTGAAAAATAAGTTTTGAATTTAAAGTGAAATCATTTTTAAAAACAAAAATCCGATAAAAAATCCAAAGAATTATCATTTGATTGATTGACTAACAAATGACTTTTTAGCCGAAGAACTATTGCTTTGGTTGTTGTCCTCTACTTCTTTAGCTTCACTTTCAGGCGAATCATTCTTTACTTTTGATAAGTCTTCAGCCGTTTGGACAGTCTTTTCATTGATATTATTCACTGAATCAGTTGTTTTTGAGTCAGGAGACGAAGAAGAAGTGTTTGACTGAAAACTATTCATATTTTTCTGCATTTGTTTAAACATTTCGAGAAATGATCCGTCGTTTGCAAACTTATTGTTCACGGGTTGGGACGGACTCCTATTATCGCTTCCGTTTGAGTTTGACTCTTCACTCAAATTGTGTTCATTTGTACTCATTTTTATTAAATATTTCAATCAATTAATAAATTAAATATAAGTTAATTAAAATTCAATTCAATTAATCAAAAAAATGTCAAATTATTTGTTTTGTTTACGATTTTTAACATAATTCTGAGCTCTCAATAAAAACGTAATAAACATTAGAGGGTTTAATAAACAGTTTATTATAAACTTGTTAATTGTTCTCAAATTAATTTTATATTTACTCATTTAGTTTAAAAATTAGTGAACTGTTTTTGATATTAATCTCTTTAATAGAAATATAATGAATAAAATAATTATAATTTTGGAAAAATACTCTTTTATTAAGTTTTGTTTTAATGCTTTCGTTAAATGTTTTTCACATAATATATGAATAAATATTTTAAATGCTATTTCGATGTAAACAATGTTTTGAAATCATTTTTGTCTTAAATTCAATTAATTTTAAACAAATAATCGATGGATTGCCTTAAAATGGATGTGTTTGAGAACGAAGACATGGAAATGATGGAAACAGATGACATTCCTGAAAATGGTTTGAGTTTTAATAATTGATTTTATTTTAATTTAATTTTAATCCAAATTTAATTCAAAATTAAAAACAGTTTTTCCAATTAAACGGAAATTAAATTCTGTCTCTGAGACGACTGATGTCTCAAACTCTGGTCAGAAATCTCCCAAAAGTTTGACGAATCCTGAGTTACGACCAGTTTTGAAAGCTCGAAGACTTATACCGAGAATGCCGTCGATAGACATCAAAGAATCGGTTGATTTCAATGTAACCTTCGATGAAAAGCTAAAACCGATTTGTGTTTTGGACACAAATATATTGCTCTCAAACCTCATTGAACTCAAAAATGTTATCTTAATTGAGGAGAAACTGAGACAAACCACTAGTAAATCAAAGTTGAAATCATTTGTTATTCCGTGGATTGTTGTCCAAGAATTGGATCGAATGAAGACAAGAAAAGTGGATAAATCAGTTGTAAATGTAATTCATTTTATTAACGAAGAGTTGAAGAAAACAAACGGTATTTCAATTAATCACAAAATAATTACATTTTTTAAAACAATTATTTAATTTTAGGTCTAATCAGAGGAGAAAAGGAATTTCAAAATAAATTGGTCTCAAAATCAGATAAAACTATAGAAACAATTGAAGAGGAGGTCAATGACGACAAAATTATTAACTGTTGTATTAAACTGAAGACTGTTTTGGAGTCCAATGATGTGATTCTTATTACAAATGATATTAATTTGTGTAATAAAACGCTTATGAATCACTTGAAGGCAATCAATTGGAACGAATTCTTTGATAAATACAAGTCTTCTGATCTTTTTGTCTCTGAAACAAAAACTGAAGAATGCGATCAATTGGAACCACAGAGCAAACGATTTGCCAAAAGTAGCCTTAAAAGCGATAAATCTATTTCTAATATAAGGTATGTCCTATCGATTAAAAACTGAGAAATGATTCAAATAATTGATCCAAAAGATTGTCATCAAATAAAACTATTGGAGGACAGCATATGTCAGTCTCTTCTCGAAGCGCACAAAAGCCATCATCTCATTTGAAGGCAACGCCAGTCTTTAAACAGAGGCAGAAGAGTCCCGAAAAACGCAAATCTAGTCTCGAAATTACCCCCAAAATAGTGCCTCAAAAGAATGATTTGTGCAATAATTCAAAGACCAATCCTAATGAGTGTTCCGTCAAATACGACGATTGGATCAGATTTAAGTACGAATCGGAACAAAAACTTTTGAAATTCATTGAAGATATTTATCGTCACATTTGGGAAAGTGATTGGAAACAAATGCTTGAATTGGATGTAAATAATACGAACTTAAAGGAAATAATTAGAGTTATGCGAAAGGAATGGAACTCAAACTTCAGCGACACTTTCAATAGAGACAAAACCATTAGAGCACTCATTGACTCACTTCACAAAAGTCTTGTCAATTCTGGAGCTAATTATCACTTATATTACAACGATTTGAAACAATTCGTTGATTTAGTCGAAAGAAAACAGAATTCTTTGAAAAATGGACTCAAAAGTAGAAAAACAATTTGAAATATATTTTATTTTATATATATTTTGTATAAATTCTTCAAAATTATAAATTCGTTGAAAAATATAATCAAAATCACATTTAATTCTTATTTTCGTTTTAAATCATTAAAAAGAAAAAAAGTTTTTTAACTTTTATTCAAATAATGTTTTGATTTTTTAAAAAACTCTGCGGTGTCTGCGACGGACCGGCATATTAAATGAGCCATCCATGGGAGGGTTCCAACTCAAAAGGTTTGAGTCGGAATTGATACTCAAATTGCAGCTCAAAACACACTGCAATTGGATTTCTGTACGGATTATTTGTGGTAGGGGTGGACAACACTATAGAAAAGTTGCAACTATTGGTATTTCAGAGAAAAGCCTTATTTTAAACTTTTATATTGAATAAAAATATTAATAAATGTTTTGTTTTAATAAAACTTTATTTTAATTTAATTTAATTAAAAGTATTTTGAATGCAATTAATTGTGTTTAATGACATCCGTCCACTAATTTTTCGTCTTTACATTTCTCTTCTTTGACATCAAATCCTTCTCCTTTAGGGCACTCATGTTTCTCATCAGTGAAAATACCGGGGAAGAATTCAGTACATTTGTGGTAAATGTGACAATTAGTAGGATCTCTGACAACTCCTACCGCGTGACACAGTTTATGAGGATCGGCGGTGACGTGTGGGGGTTCTGTTGTATGAATTGGTCCGTGAGTTCGCTCTTTAATTTCGTCTCTATTGAGTCCATCATTGATAGCGTGAAGGATTGGATACTTCTTTCCGCACAATCCTCTGAAATCTTCATTAGCTAAGGCCTCGACGACAACACCTCCATAACCTTCTGTGGTTACATTCTTAGCCTTTTGTTTGGCGGTGAGGGTAGACTCGAATGTAATCCAAGTGCCGTCATTAACAACATAAGCGGCGCCGTCTTCTTTGGCGTCAGCCATTGGGTCCAAATGATTGCTAATAATTTGTGTACAAATCTATTAACAAATTAATTGAATTAAAATCAAATTATTTTTAAATGATTTTTCATTTAAATACTTCATTATATCCAAGTTTTCCTTCTGCTTGACTCCATGGTCCCATTCTTCCTGGACCAGACGCCTTTGATCCTGGATCAGTCTTTGTCTTGTCTACTAGTTTCCAGGTGTGACCAAATAAGGGAAGAGTTAACTAAATATTTAATTAAAATTTAGTTTTATTTATATAAGAAATCATGAAATCAATGACTGACCAAAAGTTTATGGGGTGTTGCGCCGGCTGCCTCCCACTCTCTCAAAGTTGTGACCTGCCAATCTTGTGGTGCCTGATGGTTGACCTCCATTTCCCACGATCCGTGCAGATCATAGGTCTGAACAGTTATAAAGTCTACTAAACTGTAAAAATACGTTTAATTTGTGTTACAATAATTATTAACCACAAACTCACTCATTAACTTTGTCGGCGTGGAAATTGACTGCTCGGGCGGCAACAGTAATACCCAGAATGTATTTACCACTAAATTCAGTGTGAAGTTGAGATAAAAGTTTAACAAAGGCATCGAAGTCTCCGTCATTCCATGAATTTCGGGACCAATCGAGTGATATTCCGTCGAAGTTATATGTACTCAGGAATGACAGAACAGATCTGACAAAAGTAGATCTTGAGGTCGAATCGGAGACCATATTAGTGAACTCTCTTGCCAAATTATAGCCTCCAATAGCAATTAGAGCCTTTCCGTGTCCCTTATTTCCTGAAAATTTGGTCAAATCCTCTAAAAAACAGATAATTTTAATATTAATTTCACTTCACTTAACATCTCTTTAATTAAAAGGATTTTTAATGATTTGTTTCTCACTTTTCTCAACCATAAGGTAATGATCAGGAATACTGACTTCAGCTGAAGAAGTTATTCCCATATAGGCGTACACGATGTGAGTGCAGAGTGAACTGTCTGTAAACATATTATTTCTGTTCAATAATTTATTCTAATTTCTGGTGTTTTGGTCATTACTAACCGACGTCATCGACGGTCATCTTTCCGTCTCCATTGCGCCAAACGACTGTTCAAAGGAAACGATAATTTGATTATTTTGTATTCAAAGAATAAATTAAATGAAATTCTTACACCAATTCTCATAATAACAAATAACTTTTGGGTTCAGAACACAATTGATTTGATTGAAACAAACCAAAAATGTGGTCAAAATCAAACAGTTTTTCAACATTTTTGCAAATATTTCGATCGACTCCTGAATCAGAAAGAAAACGACCGAAGAATAAAAGACTCATAAGTTTTAAATAAGTTTTTGAAATCCTGGAACTAATCTTAAGATTAATTAGAAGGAGAATTCTCTCAAAGGGTATCAATTGTTTGACATATCTTATCAAATGATGACATTTAATATAATCTTCATTTGTTTTTATGTTTTAATTAAATGTTAAAAGAATCCCAAGAATTGATTTTTAACAAATAAAATCGTATTAATAGTCTAATATTCTGCACCCCTTTCCATATCCTATTAATGGGATTCTTCACTCTATTTGTTAAGAATCGTTAGAAACAGAATTATTTCAGTTCTTGTTATTCAAGAGATTAAATATTCAATTATTTCTGGAAATGACAACTATATCGATCGATACCACTCCTGTCCTTCACACGAATAACAACGGATTGATATTTAATCAGATTTCAGGCAAATAAACACAATTACAATACAAATGTGAGGATTATATGAATTGCTTTAACCGATACTTCAAAAAATTAGTGATAAAAGTTTCAAAAGCAAAGCAATACTCGTATTGTATTAAATATGTAACTAAAAGACAACATTTATTGGAATATTCCTATGATTAGTGATTTCATCTCAATGTTCAGTACATTTGCTAAACAGGATATACCTGGTCTTAGTCACAACTAATGACTTTTTTGACAGATTTTATCAGAGAAAAGATACGAGTAATTTCTCTCAAATTCCATTACATATTAATTCACTCATCTTTTAACGAAATTTTATGAAACAAATGATTTATCATAAGATTTATCTTTGAAAGTAATGTCCAGCGAGTCATTCATCAAAACAAAATATATTGAAATAATTTTAAGAATTCTAAAAATTTCTGTAATTATTCGTATTCCTATTGAAGATATTTTGATCAGAATTTAAATGTAAAATTTGTTCAAAAAAATCTTAATTTCACAAAAATTTGAAATGCATTTCATTCTCTAATAGTTTATTATAATTAAACAGAATGTCATAAGAAGTCACTCATCTATTGTTTTATTGTTTCTGAAAATAAAGATTCATTTAATTGGATTTAAGATTAGATTAATTTCGTTTAGAAATGAGAATAAATAAAAACAATTTTCAAAAGAAACGCATTTAAAACAAAATGAAGAAATTTTTAAGAGTTTTTGAGTTAATTTATTTAATAAATTTATTATATTTAAATTCAATTGAATCTTGTTTTAAATATTGCGATAATCAAGATGAAGTGAAAAATGGGTCTGAAAAAACTGGTTCCGATAATATCTGTATTGTTTGCGATAAAATTGATTTGAATGATCAAGTGAGTAGACATTAGAAACCAGAGAATCTATTAATTGTATGAATACTCGAATAGGAATTGATTTTATTTGTAAAACAAACAAATTTGAGTTTCAATGAAATTTTGATAAAACACTTGGATTTTGATAAAAGAATTGATGGAATTATTAGCAACTCTTCAACTATTACTATTGAAGACACTGAAAATCGAGTTCAGTTCATACTTGAGAACAATTGTATTAATGAAAGAATGAGTTTCAATAACAATTTAATCAAAATAACCATACAATTAGTCTTAAATAAAAATACGATAACAACCACTTCTACCCAATCGTCTGATCTCAATACTCAGAACAACGAAGGCGTCACTAATCCTGTATTTAGACTCGATTTAGATTACACTGAATTGCAGTTCAATTCAAGAACAGAATATATTGACGCCGACAACACCACTGATAAAAGCCTGAGCTTTGATTACCAGCCAAATACTGTTCAGACATGGATTCTGAACAGAACTAGTAATGAAACCTTTGGTCTAATCATTGATATAATTCATTTCGATTTAGATATTGATTTCGGTGACTATTTGATCATTAGCTCTGATATTCTTCCGGTGAGCCATAGATCAAAATCAATAATAATTTCCGATTTGAAGAATCAAAAGAAATCAATTGATTTCAACTATAATCAGGCATTTATTCGAATTATAACTCAGGCCTCAACTAATAAGAGGGGTGAAAGTGTCAAAATGATTTGGTCAGCAGCAAACAATCCCATTCTTAAATCAAGTGTAATACGTATATCAGATATAATTAGGGAACAGGGGGTACACATTTGCATTAAAAACGAGTGTAAAGACAGAGAATCTTATGAAGGATTCCGAAAAAGTTTAGCTCAATATATAAATGGATTAATATTTGGGGCGAATATAAATATACAGGAATTTGTTGTCTCAAAATCTATTCTAATATTTGATAGAGAGAATAGAACTCATAATTTTGAGATATACTGCAGCGCAAAGTTAGCAGTAGTCCGTCGCTCAGATTCCAGAGATGGACGATATTCATACCCAACGACACCAATCATTGATAAGGAAGCGCTCAGTTTTATTCTTTTTAGAGGTGGAAATGAATTCAAAGAAAATGGCATTTCTTTCACCAATTGTGACTTCAGCTCACTTCCATCAAATCTAATCTATGAAATCATCTTTTATTTCGCTTTTCCTGTTATTATCATTTCATTAGTGTTGTGGCGATTGAGTGGAAACAAAGAACTTCTAAACAATCAATTAATAGAAACATTTAAAAAGCAGTCAATCGGTGATCAAAGTCCATACGAAAGAGTAAACTCTCAGACAATGTCTGATATTCTCAAACAGGACTCAGACAATGAAATAATGGATGTCCACAATAACCAAAAACGATACACAGAATTGAATCGACAAACTTCTATCAGTGATCAGCATATCATCGAAATAATGAAAAACAACTCAAAGCTTAGGCCAAGTATTACACAAATTGAAAGGAACTTCAGTGAAGTTCAGTTCACAAAGAAAGGATTGACCGCAAAGAATAGCAATAATTCTATTTAGTATTTAATGATTGTTCTCAACATTTGATTCAATTATACAAAAGAAAAACAAAATATTAGTTAAATATAACACAAATTAAAACTAACATAAGAAAGCATTTCAATTATTATACATTATTGTAATCCTCTATATTATAGACTATAATATAATATATATATAGACTTATATTTGAAACTAAAAAATGATTTTTAAATAAAATTTAATGAAATGTAATATAATTCTAATGAAAAGCATTTAAATTAATTTTGCGAACAAATTGATTGTTAATTAAGAATTAGAGCCTCTATTTGAAGTCAAATCCTCTCTACTGACGATTCCTTCAGATATTAAATCATTGAAAACGGGTGGAGTGTAAGCACAGGCACAGTAATCTCGTTTTTTGGACTTTTTATTCAGTTTTGTTGTCACCTGTAATACAAACCAACAATTAATTCATCAAATTATATGTTAATTAAGGGAATGACTGACACTATAAGTCAAATGATTAATATTTGTGAACCAATGGAAAAAGCAATGGCCGGCGAACAAGAGGACGGCCAACAATAGAACAATCATTGAGAAAGCGGTCACTTTTGAGCTCTTGGTTCTCATCAGAAGAAAAGTAAAGACTTGGAACTGCATCATAAGTAATGCGATGTGAACGTAGAGGACAGCCGTTGAGTGGATCCGACCATTGATTTTGGTGGGCGTATAGATATAGTAAATGTTATACCTGTCCACTATATGTTTGCATATCATATAGAAAAGGCCTGTAATTCAATAATGTTATCAGTTTTTCAATATATTCTCATTAATGTGGGGACTGACTGACCGCACGGAGCGATTAGAGGACAGGCGAGACTGTATGTGACGGCCATCGCAAAGATGAGTAAAAATCGGGGATAACTGACTCCAAACGGAAAGTCAAACGAAACCTGTTTTCTGGCGTTTTTGTATTCCGCAGAAGAACGCGAAAGAAGATAATAAAAGATGTATAAAAACAATTCGGGTAACCGTAGGATCTCAACGGTATTCCCCAAAAGAGCCGCTTGAAGCGCATAATTGACAAAAAAGGCGCCGTTGTCTACAGGGAACAGACACTGCCATCTGAACCGCTTTGTGTTATTAGTGGTAAAGAAGTTTTCCAACAAAGCATTGGTACTGAAGAACAAGAAAATGAGTTTTTATTTAATTCAATCAATAATTGAATGAATGGAAGGCAATAGAAATACCTGAGAAAACCGGCCGACGGGAGGATAATAACCATCATTACGAGGAATATATAGACTTTCCACATAACTGCGTGATTAAGAGCACTAATGGTCTTATAGGGAAGTTTCTCACAGAAGAAGGTAACGATAACCGGCAATACTATTGTCATTAACATCAAAAGCAAAGGACTCAAGAACTCAGTCCACGTCGACCTCTATATAAACGATAAGACATTTTTAGATTAAATCAAAGAATTTGATCCAAACTTACGATTTCAATGATTTTCTCATTAATCGACTTTTGGTAAGCAATGAATTCCATTACTTTAAGAAGTATGGAAGGGGTCGACAGGAAAAAGAAAATAACGAAAAGAGATAAATAAATGCAGAACTTTCTCAACGAAATCCATTTGTAGTCAATTGTCAGGTCTTTCCAATTGATATCATCGGGATAAGGGGCGTAAGACACCTGCCATCGGTTTAGCTCAAGCGGATCCTGTTCTTTCTCATAGAAAAAACTGGTCATCCAATCGATTCCACTCGAAATACAATGACTGCAAAGACATGTGTTTTGTCTTTGTTTCAGATATTTATAAATTCTGTAAAAAAGAGGAAATTAAGAGAAATGTTATTTAATTGAAGGGAAGACTCACTCCATCGCTTGTTTTTCAGTCTGGAATGTGACGAACGCAGCGCCGGTGGGTTTAGTAAATGTTTTGTTTAATTCCTGTTTGATATCGATAGAGATTTTGTCCTTATTTTCTGAGTAATACTGAAAACCATCCGTAGATTTACAGCAACAGAAGCAACAACAGCCCAATTGTCCCAAAGTAAAGGGTCTTATTGTAATGTTTTCGTTGTATTGTCTGATGTATTGCTCGCAATAGTGTTTAGCGTTTACAACATTTTCAAACTCGAGCTCAAGTTTTTCCAATTCTTTGAAATCATAGACCAATTGAATGCCAGATATAAGACAATCACTAAATGTGTTTCGAAAGTATTCCAAAAGTTTTTCTTTCATGTCTTCTAATTTAGGAACTCTTCTTATAAGAAGTGTTCTTCTGGTGATGTGTTCGTCATCTGATTTAATCACTTTTGAGAAGTGGTTCATCATAAACACCCCCTTTATGTACAAAAATTGTCAAAAACAACCAAAAGATGGAAAAAGACATACAATTGGGATAATGACAGCGGAGAGGACGGCGTGAATCCAAAACAAATCAGAGGTGTCGTCCAAATTACTAATCGTTGTTTTACTGAACGCTTTTGTCTCTCCGACTGATTTAAAGACAAAACAATTAATAATAAAGAATTTATTGAAACGATTCGAACCATAATTTCCCTGAATATTGACCGGAAGTACGATAACAATACAGATGAAAGTGAGAAGAACCAGAAAATAGATGACATATCTCTGAAATATTAAGTACTGAAAGGCATCCCTTCCTTTAAGTTTTAAGATCTGTTCGTCTTTAATGCAAACAAAGTCGAGAACCCAATGACTGTACTTCCGGAGCGATTCACTCGACTGAAGACATTTGAAAACAATTAAAACGCTTTAAAAATAATAATAAAATAATTCTTACGATCGAAAGGATGTTCTGAAGGACAGAATTGTCTGAATTACTGCTCGAATTCACATTAAACCCATTTCCAGTTCCATTAGAGGCGCGTTCTCTGTCCATATCCACCAGATTTTGGTTCGACCCACGATTGAAGGTCACCTGAATCGTGTCATTTGAGAGGTCGTCCCCGTGTAATACCTCTTCAATGGCTTCGTTGTCGTGCGCTTCCGTTTCATTGATTCTGTTAGTCATTGAAGAACTTTGCGGTAGATTTGGTGGAAATATTAAGTTCGTGTCATTTGTTTGATGCAAATGATAGGGAATCGGTGTTTGACTTTTGATACTCTTAACAGTACTCTCAGTTGGATCGCCATAAATGAATTGAAGCCAACTATCGCTGCAATCAAATGACAATCAAATCACAAATTATTTTAAATTTAATTCTAAAAAAGAAGTGATTTATTACTCAATATCCGTCTGATTTTGGTTATCTTCTATGGTCTGCCGTTTTTGCCGACTGCGAGCCAAATGTCGAGTTATGACAAATATCACAATAAATATCTTTAAACAAAGAATTTATGAGAAAAACTCTTCGGCACTAAATGAAGACTTACCAAACAAATGATGAGATTGAGGACAACGCTCTCAGGTATTCCTTCCCAACCTCTTTGAATGAAAATGATTTGAGTCTTATTTCCGATCACTAATGCATTGCATGTGATGTTGGAGTCATCAGAGGAACCGTCGGACCAATTGGACAGATATTTATTTACAAAATTCATTTTGAAAACCAATTTATCACAAATTAATGTGCGATTAATTTCACTCAATTTTAAGTCAAGTTTTGACTTTAGATTTAATTAAGTCATAGATTTGTAATCAATTAAATCAAATGATGACTAATGACTAGAAATTACATTAAATTTAATCAAATTTTTTGTTTAACTCTAAAATCAAAACACAAATCAGTTGTCAAACAAATCTATTACGCAATCAATGAATAACTCACCAAATATTTGACTGAAAAACATAAGGACTTCACAAAAACAACATTACTTTGCAATGAAGTGACCCCTTATCCCAACTTTTATAGGAATAGAGGAAAGTATTATATTTGGAATCGATTTATAATTTTTGTCAAATAATTGATTATTTCATAAAATAAGACACAAAACCCACAAAACATGGAATTAAATTTCCTGATTATAATCTGTAATCTGTATGCGTGTTAACTGACCATAATATCAGTCTTTCCTTAATATTTATTAATTGGAAATCAATATCTTATTTGAGGGCAAACCTAGTTATGCGCAAAAAGTGGTTCATTTGAACGCAATTGAAATCGATTTTTCATTTTTATAGTAATATATTCCCGGAATATATAAACTGATTCATTGGTTTTCGTCACCAATAAGTAGATCACAAGACATTTAATGATTGTTTTGTCCAAATAATAGCTCTTAAAAAAGAAAGGAAAGACACAAAAATGATTGAATACTTTGAAAACTTTAATATTTGGGTCAAAATATTTCGTATAAAATGAATTAAAACTATAAAATCGATTAATATATTGATTATAATCGACAGAAAAGAGACAAAATTAAGAGATTTTAAGAATAATATAAACTGAAAACTATTTACAAAAGAAATCAATTATATTATGAATTAATACCAATTTATGCGATAAATAATAGTAAAAGTTTTGCATTAAATTCCATTCATTTTACACATAAATTGAGCACAAATTCAAACCTTAAATACATTTCTATAATAGTCTATAATTGAACACTAAATACATGCAATCAATAGATGTGATGACAAAGTGTTTGACACAATAATTATTAATCTTAAAATCCATTTCACAGTTAATATGATTTTAAAAGAGTATTAGATTCGAGTAAATAAAGGATGAAATTAATGTTAATTTTATGGAAAAATTCGAGAAAAATGTTTAAATTATTAATAAATAGAGAAATCAGTGAATATTTTTGATATTCAATTAAAAGCTTAGAGCCTAACACCGGGTACAGGAGGAAGGGGTCGCTTAGGGTTATCCCTAAATGCATTGGGAACTCCAAAAGTGGAGAGGGATGGAGAGTGAATGGGAAGATCGCCATACGGGTCGTGTTGTCTTCGAATGGCGTGTCTGTCAAAACGGGTTGACTGCAAGTCATCGTGAAGTCGCGGTCGGGAATTGACCTGAGAATGAAGGGGTCGCGGCTTCTTCATTGGCCGACCGCCAGTCAAGTAATTCAGTTGAGGAGAGCCATTGATGTGATAATGTGATTGCAATAATGGTGTAGCGCTACCCAACTGTCCCAAAGTGGCTGCTCTGTGTGCGCGACGCAAAGATCGGGAGTGATAGATGTGGGGAGCGTTGGCTGAAGGAAGATAAGCTGCGTTGTCATACGACGCGTCCGGCAATAACGCAGACGACGATCCAAGTGCTGCCATACGTACGGCATCCGCCACTTCGCTATAAGTGTTACAAACAGCGTATGGACTAATGGATGGCCCACTCATTATCAGTGGTGAAGGAGTCGACAGAGCGTGAGTAACACCCGTTGGATCCAATTCTGCGTAAACGGGGCTCGAAGTACAAGAAGCGGCATCACTGTAGGGATCCATTTCGGTGCTGACATCTGTGCGGTCGTCCGCACTGTTTAACCCATTATTCGGTCCTCTCTTCCAATACTTACTAGAAATCGATGTCTTCTTCATCGGTGCGTCAGTTATCACACTTTGCGGAGATTTTTCGTTAACAACAGGAGATATACAGGAGTCAGTCGGCGAACAAGGAGGAGGCGCCGACTTATGTCCGCCTAAAAAACTCTCCGGAAGTATAGGACACGAATCACTGACCGGAAATATTTTCCATCTTTTTGTAAGAAAATCCAAAATTAAACATATTTTCAACAAAAACTGAAATCAAATCAAAAGAACAATACTTTTTGCATTTGAAGAGAATAACCAGAAATAGAGCGCCGAAGAGAAAAGAGCCCAGAATTGTGGCCACCAATACTGAGAGCCACGAATCAGAATCTTTGACCTCAGGTTTGGGTAATACTATTTGGTCGTCAAAAGCATTTGGATCAGCAAATAAGTGACACAAATTGCAGTTATCGTTGTTGTTATCAAATGAATGGTTGTCCGCCAAAACCAACTGAAGAAAAGGTGGAAGAGGTGGCGGAGGCATCGATGCCATAGCATCTGGAGGTCCGTCCCATCCATCAGATAAACACGAAGACTGATCACAAGAATCGTTTAGAAGAAATGCCATTTGAGACCAATCGATATCATCGACCAAACCATTAGAAGAGACGAGAGACCACTTAGTTATCACCAAAAATATTATTTGTGTCAACAGTTTTGCCTTTTGTTTGGTCACCATTTTGAAGATAAATTCACTTTTTTGTCATTAAATTAAACAATAAATCAATTAATTTATAACTAAAAGATGTAAATATCAAAACTGAATCAATAAATTGATTGAAATCTTTGGATTAAACTAAATTAAAATCTCATAATTGGTGTTAAATTAATCTCTTCTTCCATTGTTGTTGTCATTGATCTCAGAGTTTGACTCAATTTTTGACAAATGATTGATAAGAGAAGTGAAGAGACATCTATTGAACGATATTTCCATTAAAGGATTCAATGAATTGAAGATAAAAAGTATAAAAACTTTTTCAAAATGAGTTTAAAAATGAATTAATGTTTGAAAATTGGTTTTTAATTAATTCAGAAATAAATCAATTTCCGAATAAAGACTAGTATTTCATAGAATAACAGAATATTAATAATAATATTATAATTCATTTTATAATAAAATATAATTTTGTTTATAATAACAATCGAAAGAAACCAATAAAACAATTGATTGCAATACAATTAATAGTTATCTTTCGGTATAATTATACCGAAACTAAAGTTTTTCGGCAATAAATCATTAGAAAGAGATTTCATGTCTTTCTAATCAGTGGTCAATCGATTAACCAAATGAACAAAAGTAAAGTAATTGAAGAATATTTGAATAAATATTGACTTAAAAGTGATTTAAACTCTTTTTTGTTGAATGACTTTCGAGGACTAACTTTAAAGGAATGAGAAGAAGGAGTGAATCGATGGACAAATGGTTTAAAATCAATTAAATCGAATCTAATTCTAGAGATTTATTGCTATTATTTGAACGCAATTATCAAATGTTGGATAAAATGGAATCAATGGTCAGCTTTTGTTCATTTGAGTGGTTTGTAATGCAATACTAAGTCTCCCCCACTCTTCCAAATAAAATGTCTGACAGTTCTTAAGTCCATATTTGGGTCGAGCACTACCTCTTGACAGGAAAGTTCCACTTTTTCTTCTGCAATGGAGAGGCGTTCGTCGTCCCTATCATTGCCTGAATTACTATAAGTTTCACTATTTTTGCCGCCATTGTTGTGACCATTAGAAGCACCGGCAGACTGTGCAGTCGCCGAACCGGAGTCAGAGTTGGTTCCCAACATTTTTTCGTAAACGTGTTCTATAACTTTGCGGACCTGAAGCATATCACTGGCCGACAGTCGCTCCTTTCGAAGTGGTTTAATGCCTGAGGAGATGTGCGGCAATAAATAAAACGGAATTTTATTGAATTTTGGCATATTTTTGTTGATCACCACATCTGTAACCCACGGCGGAACAGTCTCCTGAAGAAGTATGTCTTCCGTCTCTCGACGGGCGTCACAAACCAATAATCTTAGAAGTGTTCGATTTCCGCCTTCACTGAATATGACGGGTGTGTGCAGAGGAACAGAGAAGTATTGGTTCACTGGTCGGACACTATTATTGTTTAGAGCACCCGATCTGTCGTTCACTTTGTTTTGTTTGACATCACTCACAGGATATGTCTGTCCATTCATTTGATGACCATTTTCGAGCTCCTCTTCGTTATTAAAAATCTGAGGCCAGTGTTCTAACAGTGCCTGAAGTAGAAGTCCTCCCAAATTGATTTTAGGGTCCGGACAGTCGTTCTCACTATAAAAGCCAAACTCTTTGGCTGAAACCCATGCGGCGAAACAATCGGGTTCTTCCAAATGTATGGAAAGCATTCCCATCTTGAGGTCAACGCCGAACCAATTGGGAACGTAAACCATTTTAAATCTCTTCTTCACCTCTTCATCGAAGTCTATTTCTCCTAAATCTTCAACTTTAGAGGCTTTGAGGACATCATAAACGGCTACCTTATTGTCGGTGTCTTTCGTTAATATAAATCTCTTGTCATTCAAAACCGTAAAGTTTCTGATCGAAGGATTTCCTCTAATTTTATAGTCTTCGGTCTCATTAATAGGGGGACCGTCGGTATCGTATTCCTCCCAATTGCTGAAACTTCCCTTATGTCTGCTGTGAACTAAAGACCAGTTTTTAATACATGAATCAGTGGTCGCCACCCATATAGAGTTGAAATCAGGCGGAGTTAATATCATTTTGAGTATAGGCGCTGACTCTTCACAAATGATGGCTCTATTGTCGGGATTACGGATATCAGTCATTAAAACCCTTTTGTCGCGACCGCCGGAATAGACTGTAGTGAAGGCATCGTTGGCCTGAAGAGCCCAAACCCCTTCGTCATGAACTCTAAATGTTGCGACACATCTCTGCTGTCCGATAGACCACAAACGAATAGTGCCGTCAGAACTGGCGGACAGGCATTGAGTTCCGTCACGACTCACGACAATAGCTCTAACATTATCTGAGTGTCCCTTTAATTTCATTAGCTTTTGACAACTTCTTGGGTCCCAAACGCGAAGTACTTTTTCTGTAGATCCCGAGACTATAACAGTGCCGGCGCTGTTCATCGCCAGAGAATAAATACTGTCTTTATTACCGGTTAAGGAAGAAGTAGTGACCGTATTGTTAGAAGCGGTCAGTGCTGTCAAAGTGTTGACATCCCATAAGAAGATGGCTCTGTCGAGACCAGCAGATGCCACCTGTTCTTTGTCTTTAGCATAAGCCAAACACTTGACATAGTCTTTATGTGTCCTCAATGTGGACATACAGAAGCCTTTGTGTGCGTTCCACACCTTAACAGTGGTATCACTTGAGGCCGATATAAGATTTTTGCCGCCACAGCACAGAATTATATCATTACACCAATCGGTGTGGTGTTCCATAGATAACACATAAGGAGACGTCACATTCCTCGGGTTCCATATTCTGATAATTGAGTCCCGACCAGCGCTGTATAGTCGTCCCGAGTGATGATCCAATTGAAGGGAATTAACCCCCGATCGGTGGTATTTCTCAATTTCATCGCGAATTACGTAAGAAACGGTCACTTTCTTCCGTATTTGATGACCAGATATAGTTCGGGTATGCATTGAAGACATTATTTGGTGACCTCTCAACTGATAAGCGGTTAAATTTGATCCGTCTCTCAATCAAATACTTTTTCAATCAATTTTGGGAATTTTTTTTATCTCAAGTGTTGACACATTATATCTGATATTAATTTCATTATATTATCAAACATTTGATAAATAATTTGATTAATTGAAGCCTAAAATGCTCTTTGAATTCAAACATAATTGAAATTTAATTTAAAAATCAAAACATTTAATAATTTTTAATTGAATTTCATTTTTTGTGATTTGTTTTCAATGTTTTCGGTTTACAACAAATATAAACAACAGATCTCTTCGCAAATGACGTTACGTTTAACTCTAGAGTCAGAGGTTTGACCAAAAGTTTGATAACTGTTAACACAAATGGTTTTACAAAAACTTATTATTATTTTTACATATTTTTTGATAATATAATAATATTTCTCTAATTTTATGCAACAAAAGTTGGGATCCGTTTCTATTGTTTATCGATAGTTATGTATATTGACCACAAAGTGAGAGAACGTGTGCTGTTTCTCACACATAAAGCCAATAGTCAGTAATATCTGCCTCAATAGTTTCTCTATAATAAAAGTTGAATTGATCATTTTGTTCATCATACTGTGTGAGATGTTATCACCCTATGAGAACACCCCTTTAACACCCTGATAAGATCAGTTTATTTCACGTTTAATAAATAGGATTAGTTTTATATCTTTAGTGGCAAATAGTGATAGAATATGTAAAACCTTTACGAAACAATAATTTAACCATGTTACTTTGATCTATGAGTCATAAATTATCAAATAATTTCACAAAATTGCGACATTAGGCACAAAATTAGGCAAAAGATATACACTTTTATTGGTCATGGAATCGGACTTTAAATTAATTATTAAAAAGTTATTAACAGTGAAAAGGACAAATGTTTGCTATTAATCCTCAAAATTAATGTTAACTTTGAAGTTTAAAGTTTGAACTGGGATACGCTATCATTACCTTATCATTAAAAATATTTAGATATTTTGATAAAATGAAATTCTTGTACAATTCTTATGCTTTTCTTACATTTGTGGTCAAATAATTTTATCTTCAATATTATTCTACAATAATCGAGCAAAAGTTGATTTCTATTTTGAAAATAATTTGTTTATAAATATAATTATTTTTGAAATCCTTCCCAATTCTTAGTAAACATTTTAAATCTTTGTCACAACAAAGAACCCTTTATTCACTGGATATCCTCTACAAAGCCATTGACCTCATGTAGAGGAATGAACTCATAACTTGACTTTAACTCAAATCCCTTCAAAACACAAAATATGATTTTGATAAAACGTCTTACAAATGCTGATAATTTTGTAAATTTCATCTAAAAATGATAATCTAACTCTATTAATCATTTAGTTACTATACCATAAGCAATTAATGATTGCTCAATAATACCAAATTATCTGTAATTATTTAAAATTGTCATTTTATGAAAATAAGCATGGTTAAAGTGTTGGTGATGACACTTTTATTTTATTAAAGAAAACTGTTTTTACAAAAAAATTTCTCAAATTGTGTTCAAAATACAAATCAATATTAAGTGAGAAGTTATTTGCTTTTTTCTAATTTTCAGTTTAATTTTGATCACATTCATTGAAAATATGAAAAGTAAACAAAAAATGGTCAATTTTTAAGTATTTATACATTAATTATCAAAATATACAAAACATTTGTTCAGATAATAACTTTCAATAATAATATTAATTCAAATGAAATCCATATTTTAAAAGATCTCATATTTTCTACTTTAAGAAATATTTTTAAAAATTGAATGATTGGAGAGAAAGGAATTGAGAGGATTGGAGAGGAAGGTTTATGTAAAAGAGTAGAGTAGAGGAAAAGAGCACACCATAAAAGAGGAAGTTTTTTGCTTCCGAAGTGAGAGCGGCGGAGCGTTTGAATTGTGAGCCTATAGGCTGTCTCTCCGCCCATATTATAGGACAACTCAAAGATAAAAAGCTTTTTCCTTTCTTTAAGTAAATTATAGTTTGGTTTCGATTTAAATCAAATAATAATGAAAATTGAATTTTGATTTTCAAATTATATAACTTTTTTTTGATATAATTGTTATTCTATTATAAAAAATAATTATCAAGTTTTTAGTAATATTTAAATGTCTTAAATGACAATAAGAAATATTAATGATATGTAAAAATCTTAACATAAGAATATCGCAAAACATCACACAATTAGATCCAAAAATAATAAATAAATCGCAAAACAATAATTCGTTTCAACAAAAATTACAAATCAATCAGAAATTGTCAGCCCATGAGTCAAACATAGGGCTGACCCCAAAATCGATGGAATATTACAACAAAAGTTGGAATAAATTTTTCCAAAAAATAAAATAATTGTAAGAAATCTCTCATTAATTAAAACCAAACAAAAAAATGTGTGAAATGTATTAATACCTTAAATGAGTTAAATTCTTGTTTTCATTTAAGAGACAAATACTATTAGCAATGAATGCAAGGAATGGAAAGAGAAGAGAGAATCTCATTGAGAGGTGACTCAGAGGAATGTCTAACTGTTATAGAGAAGACATCTAAGTTTAGTGGTTTCTGTTTTGAGTTGTGCGATCTCACAGCGAAGTTTGAGATTCTCCTGTTCTAAGAAGGCAGCTCTTATAGCAATCTCGTCCTCCTTAGCCCTGCGCGCATCCCTCGATCTCTTGGCGGCCTCGTTGTTCTTTCTTCTTCGTTCCCAATAGGCTTCATCTTTGAGATCATCAGGCAGTGGTCGGCCTCTCTTCCGCATACTTTGTCCATCAGAATGTCGACCACTATGAGCACCACCAGAGGAGTTCAATGACCCGACATCTGCTTCACCAGAAGATGAGTTTCCACTAGAATTTCCATTAGAATAGTCTAACGTTTCATCGGAATTGATTTGAGAGGCGCTGGATATCGGTGTCATCGCTGCCATCGATCCGTTCATTTTCACAGCCAATGAATGACTGGAAGGACTCACTGAACGATTCGAATAAATATTTTGCTGAATATTATTCCCATTATTACTAATATTACTATTAATATGAGTATTACTGCTATTATTGCCGTTAGAATTGGAATTTGAATTATGAATGTCATGCATATCAGGTATCGGAGGGCTGTGCTTTGGCATAGATAGAGGACCAGAAGGTTGTCCATTACGCCTCGGCTCTTGAGTGTTCTTACGAGAAACAAGCATTTGTTCTCTAAATTGGAGGTATGCCTGATCTGATGCCGTGGCTAACAAAGACTGAGTGGCGATCGCATCAGCGGTTAATGGCATCTGTAGTCCGACCCCATAATAGCTCATAGGAATGGAAAGAGGGTCTCGTGGATAGGCTTTGAAAGGTCGCGAGTATTTAAGGGCTCGCTTTGCGCTATCATTTGCTCCAAACCCACCCGAAGTCGGGGCTGTTGTTAGAAGACCACCTGAAGTGCCGAACCGGTCGACACCACTTGCATTGGGTGATTGTGCAAAATGCATTTCCACCTGATTTAATGGACCCAAACCTATAGGCGATGCACTTCCGGTTGGACTGACCGATGAATTGTGTCTTTCATTGAGGGCTTGCATAAGCGATGCGTTCGGTGGCGAAGATGCCGAAAGAGCTCCGGGCGATTGACTGGTCAACCCTTTAAAGTGATTACTCTGAGAATCATTTTGTACAGACAAAGAGTTGCCGTTTTTACCAGCGGTGGCTGCGATCAACTTTCCCGTTGATGTCGGGATCAAATTTCCCGTCAATAGTTGGCACAAGACTTGATTTGTATGATGACTGTTGGGGTTATGCTCTGGAGGTGATGGCGACGGTGTAGTAAAACAATTGGCCGGCGGGTGATGTGGTGATTGTCGAGGGCTGGAAGTTGAATGTCTGTCTCTGCCATTGCTTTCACGTTTGATAATTGAAGTGATGGCTGAGGCAGAGATACTGTTCTTCGAGAAGTCGAGGGGCTGTTCATCAGATTCTTCAGAATTTGGTGAATACTGAGATACTCTGGAATTGGTTAACATTTTGTTTAAGTTGCTTTTGCGACGATTTTTTGATTTATAAATAATTAAATCACTTTTTATATTAAAACACGTTTTGCTTTCATTCACTAATAATCACTAATAATGTTATTCATTGAAAAACAAACTTTTTATGAAACTTTTGATGTAATAACTTATGAATAACTATTCAAGTATTGAAACAATTCTATTATTACTCAAAAACTTTATTAAAGCAGAGAATAGTTGAGTTGAGTACAAAAAGATGATAGAACTTTGAAAAGTTGATGGATGTTATAAGTTATTAGTTGTGAACTATTTTGTAATAAATAATTTCAGTTTCTGGTGATGTGTAATATTGAACTGATTTGTAGGCTTTGTTGCCCAAGTGGTCAATACTGAGTCCAGAACTACTGGTGTATAAATGATAAGCTTTAGTACTCTTTCTCTTCTAAAGTCCAGTTATTACTTGTTTTGCGAGTTTTGTGACGAACCCTTTGGTCCCCAAATGTTATTTCCCTGTTATATGCAAAACACGTAATGCGTACGGAGTGGAGACCAATAGCCAATCACAGACCAGTGGTTGCTCTGCTATTTCAGCCTCAAATAGCCATCACTTGCAAGCTGTGCGTATAGGCATTGGACAACCACTTTAGCTGTCGAGGGAACAGACAATTAAGAATAAATTTTAGGGCCAACACTAAAAATAGAGGAGAGAAAGGAGATGGTGATTGTCTACATTTATTACATCTCTTAAACCCCTTTCCCTTTCAATACAATAAACTTTCAATATTATAGCCACCGGTAAATGCCGTAAATGTGGTGTATGTGTTATATCGTATAACTATGTGTTATATGTCTTATTTCTAAACTCTTTTATTTCTCAAGTAATTTAAGTAAAACATTAAATGCTTTCAAAAAATAGTCAGAAATAAGTTTTGGGAAAAATTCAAATAAATATTCAAATGAGAGTTAGAATTGATTTGAATTATAACTTCGTTAATAGATATGGAAAGTGTGTACACTAAACCGAGTCCTGATTGTAGTAATACTTATTTGGAGCTTTTGTTGAGTCTATTTGAATTAGAAATAGTGGTGCTATAAACTGACACCGAGTATACCGTAAGTATTGAATCAACACAAGAATTCTTGTGTGCGATTCAGGGACTGATAGTCGATGACTATATGAGAGCCGGCGACCAGAGCTTTTGGAACGGCAGCTGTTGCCCTTCAATTGGCACGGGTTATGACCGATTTCTATGACGAATGTCCACAATATATATAATAATATATGATTTGTTGATTATAACGAAACCGATTCTATTTTTAGATACATTTTAATAAAAAAATATTCAAAACTTTTTGGTTCTCTCTTCTCATCAATTGTTGTAATTTTTGCATGAATTGAGTCTTCAAAAGACCACAAATCAATTCAATGAAAAAAAATGATCAAAAGACAGGGAAACAAAAACGTGTCATTGATTTCCACAATTTATCACTGATTTCACACAAAACTAATCATTGGTCAAAATTTTGGTTGAATTTCAACTCATTTTATTGGGAAAAGTTCGTTAACAATAACTCTTTTCTTGGAATCATTTCAATACATTTAATGCTATTCTTTTTTAAACAACAAAATATTCATTTAATATAATATTTGGTTTAAAATAAAGTTTAATATAAAAACTTAATCATTTAAATGAGTTATTTAACCAAAAACTATATTTCTTTTGTATCAAAGAATAATAATAAAGAAGGAAAATCAAAATTATATGTTTATACCTAATCCTTTAGAAAGATAGCCCAGGGCTGGTCAAGAATTTGTGTTTACCAAATGTCCTGATTGCGAAATATCTTGCAATTTGAAAAGATCGGCATATTTTTGGCGTCCAAAGTCTAAGAGGAAAGGAAATGAATGGTTGAAAAGGATTGAAAAATAAAATTTCTATTTCTAAGGCAGTGCTGTGCAACTGTTGCAAACGGTTGGTTCAACTCTTTGGCTCCTATTGTGGTTATTATTCATATTTGTATTGAATGTGTATTTTCTCATAAATGCATAATATATTGCTCTGTATTGCGAAGTATTTTCTTGTTTACTTCACTCCGCGCTAACACTACACCAATCGCTTTCTATTTTTGGAAAAGTCCTCAAACAATATCACAGCACTGGTTATAGTACTGGCCATAGCACTGGTCATTGCAATTAGAGGAGAGAGAGAGAAGTGGAAGTGCTATATAACCCCTTTTAGCCTTTACCCCCTTATGGCCTAAGTTAGGTCTAACACATATTTTAGGTAAACATTTTGCATTTCGTTCGCATAAGTCTTAGCTATTCTGATGTTTAGCTCTTCTGCAGTCAGACTGGCGGTCAGCACTGCTCTTTGGCCCTGTGTGTCCAGATCTGAAAGGCTTGAGAGCTTTGCCTTCACTTTATGCTAAAGTTATCTCATGCTTGAGGCATAAGCACCGGTCAGTTGTGATGTGAGTGTTCAATGCATATGCATTGGGCGTAACTTCCTTACAGAGCCTTACAGTCCACTTACAGGACTCACACTCACTAACTATTGGCACAACTATTTTTGCATATATTCTATGCTCTGTTTTCTATCTTTAGTAGTTACTGACCATTGCTTTAAGCTCTGGTTTATATTGAACTGCTGGTCAGTTACCCCTTAAGACGAGGATATGAAGAAAAGGTCATCAAAGAGGTTATGTCTTTTGAGGCCTCTTTTTTGTGCTGATCCTTCCAACGGACCACAGAAAAAGGGTTTCGTTGTTTGTGTTAACGCAGAAGAGGAAGTCCTCAACAAAAAAATCTATTTTTGAAATATTGACAATTTATGGCATATGATAGGAGTTAGGAAAAATGACATGAGTTTTGTATTCCGCTCCAACTTTTTCTTTAAAACCAATTCTAATACAAATAAATCCATATTTTCTGTTATGAATGGCTTAAACTTTTTCAGAAGTTGAATGTCTTATACAACAGTCATATGAATGCTATTTATGCAAACTTTTAGTAATACTTTTCAAAGCAATAAATATTTAAAATACGAATAATAGATGATATGAAGGAAAAGCATTTGGTTTAACTCAAATAAAATAATTTTATTGATATGAATTGTAAAACGATTGTACTGATTGTACTAACTCATACAACTCATATGGGCTCATGATTCAGGTAAATTGAAGTTGTTATTATGGGGAATGAATTTTATGTTATGTGAAAGTTATAAACTCCACATGTAATACATATAATTAATTACAGGTGACAATAGAGCCAATTGGTCTGTCGTGACCTACCGGTGTGAATGTGTTGCCCGGAGACAAAAAGGTTACATTTGTCGCATATTATGTATGTTTTAGATATAAATTCAATCGATAAATTCAAAGTATGTTTGTTGTGAGTACTCTCTCCCACTCTATAAACTTAAATACATAACATACAAGTGTATATAGAGAGAAATATCGCAAATCTTTTGATTCGATCACAATTTGTGTCAAATAAACAGACAATAAATACATTTGTATTTTCTAATAATCCTAATATTCTGTATAGCATTATATGAATTAGGAATCACCAAAAATATGAGTTTCTTTTTTTGTTTTTCAATGCATTAGAATTTGAAGTTTTTTAGCAAAAATATGTTTTAGTCATTTTAGTCTGGTCCAGGAGTTGCAGATGTTTTGCCATAACAGTTAGGGCTATATTACAACCCTTTACTAACCTTAAGCCCAATCGAGAGTTCTGGTCATCTCTATTTTGGGAGTGACTGCTAACTCACTCTCACTGGTTGTGCCGTCCATTCAATTATTTGCACTTTCGCTGAGTTGGGAGAAAAGTTTTTATGGTTTTCAGTGAAAAATACTAAACACTGAAAACACTTTTTATTTTAAGGTTTTTAAGCATATATTCGGTCCGATTGTTGGCTACTATTAGAACATAAATCACTGTTTTATTGTCACTTAAAGTAAGAATATAATAGAGAAGAAGAACGCCTTTCAATGTCGGTGTCGTTGTTGTCCTCTTTTGTATTGTTTGGCAAATAGTCTATTAAATTGTCAGAAGAATAGAACAGAACTCGTGTTTAACTTTTCCTTTCAAATAATCGACAAAACTCTGGAATTTATCATATTTTTCAATAGTTTTTATTTTCAATGAAATTTTACGCAATTTTCCGTTTCATCACATTTTCTCAAATTTGAATTTCTTTGGGCTTTTTTTTTATTATAACTATAACTATAACTATAACAGGCTAAATTAGTTTCAAAACTGAGTTCAATCAATACAATCAATAGTTAAGAAATGTCTTGTTTTAAACCTATTAAAATGGATAATATTAGAGTCAACTCCCAGACTGGCAGTGGAACGGCTCCTATAAATACTAATTTTAAAGAGTTTTTATAAGCTTATAGTTTATTGACATTTTCTCTGCCCTCAACTTTAGGCCCTCTTATTTGCTATTACTCTGTCCTCTTTTAATAGCACTTAATAGTAATAAAACTTTTCAGCGGTCTCTCTCTCTCTCTCTCTCTCTCCCTCTCTCTCTCTCTCTCTCACACACACACACAAATAAATCCTTTTATCGGAAGAAAATTCAAGCAAATACTCGAGTTCTTCATCTTTTGAATAATTTTAATTAATGAGTTGTTTGGAGAAAATCAAAAATAAAATTTCAGAAAATTCCTGTTAAATTCTATAGAAACTAGCATAATAACATTATTAGGTTTTGGTATTTGTTGTTAACTACCTTTCAGTTTGAGATGAAAATTAGCATGATAACACACTCATGTTTGGTTTCTACTAACGACAGTATTACTCGATCCCAGAAAATCTAAGTTTAATTATTCGCTTCAATGGATCTAATTATCTCTTTTGTGGCACATATTAACCACAATTTGCTTATATTTTAATTAAAATGAGTTATGTCAACATTGGAAAGGGAGCACCGCTTTTCCAAATCTGTGGTCAATATGCTATGAAAGGGAGTCTCAACATTATGCTCTATTGGAGAAACTAACTGCTGTTTAACCTTTAGTGCGTATACCTATTTTAAATACGTTTCGTGAACTCTGGCCGAAAATTCGGCCAGCTTTGATGGAAA
>JAQIXD010000341.1:0-29865 GCA_034699985.1 Minunthozetes semirufus
TATAATCGATGGCACGAAAACAGGGAACTCCTGTCACCAAAACGAGCGACAAAAGACAGGAATTTTAACCGATAGCGAGGACTGTCTTGTTTTGAATGTATGGACTCCACAGACAACTAATTCTAGTGATTTAAAACCCGTTATGTTCTGGATATATGGCGGGAGCTTTACTAGTGGTTCAATATTCCTCCCCTCTTATGATGGAAAACTATTAGCAACTTATGACGTGGTCTATGTTGCTGTCAATTATAGATTAGGTCCTTTTGGTTTCCTATACGGTGGGGATGAGTCGGCGCCGGGAAATCTTGGACTTTATGACCAACTTTTGGCACTTAAATGGGTTTAAATTCAATAATTTGTTTAATGAGATAAAAGTTATATTAATTTCTGACTTCAGGTCAAACAAAATATACACCTTTTCGGAGGCGATCCCAATCAAGTGACCATTTTTGGTGAGAGCGCCGGCAGTTACTCTGTCTCAGCACATGTCTTATCCCCACTTTCAAGAGGACTCTTTAAGAGAGCTATACTTCAAAGCGGATCTATTCTTGAAAACAAAAATATGGAAACACTTCCCAAAGCACAGGCACTCAAACAGGCCCGGGTTATGGCCCATCATTTCAACTGTTCTGATGATAATCAATGGTTAGATTGCTTACGAAGAATAGACGCAAAAATACTGAACAATTATTACGATATGAAGTCTCATGTCTTATACGAAACAGAGTTTTTACCACTGATTGCTCAGAAAGCATTCAAAGCCCAGAATTATAGCACAGGTATAGACATAATGGCCGGAGTTATGCAGAACGAGGGCTCAATACTGGCCCACTTGTCTTTCCCTAAGTCCGAACACTTGAGATCAGCTGAAGAGTTCAGTGCTTTTGTGAAAAGTCTTCCCTTTCCTCAATTGGATTCGGAAAAGATAACAGAGTTTTACCTGAAAGGGGTGGACATTAACAACACTGAGTCACTGAAGAAGGCTTTCTATGATTTTTATGGTGATCTCCATATCAAGTGTTCGACATATTTTTTCGCCAAACAATTTGCTGGACACTCTCCCAAACAGAACGTCATTTTCTATGAGTGGACACAACTCTTGGGACCAATTATGGGCTGTACTAAAGACATGGGTGTATGTCATGCATCGGAACTCGAATATGTGTTCGGATTAACTGTTTTGATGAATATGTCGGACAAGAAGTTCAGCGAAGATGTGATGAAAATGTGGACTAATTTCGCCAAAAATGGGTTAAAAATTATTACCTTTTTATTAAAGAATTATTTTTAAAACTCTACTCGTTTAAATAGAAATCCCCTTGCTGGTTTTCCGGACAATTATCACTGGCCCAGAATAATTGAATCAGAGAAGGCCAGTGGCGTAACCAAAATTAAGGAAATTAATGCTTCAAAACCTAACCATATATTCGAGGATTTATTTACCAAAGTTTGTGACGGATTTTGGAATAATTATTTCAATTGATCTCAAATTCAAAATAAGTTCTAAGTTTACTTGATAATTTATTAATATAAATGGAACCTTTAATAAATTTTCTAACTATTTTGTAATTATTTATTTCAAACAAAAATCAAAATAAGCCTTGCTAAAATATAATTCCCTTTTCTCATTTTAATTCTCAATTGGGATAAAAATGGCAGAATAGTGCTCTAAACGAGGGAATCCAGTTCTTTCACCAATACTATTTCTCCATTTTCCATTATGAAATACGAGATTTTTGATTGCCGTAAAAGATGGTGTATTAGAGTTTCTGAGTTCTGTAAATCTGAGTCCATTAATACCATATTTAATAACACCCAAACCATTGGAGCTACCAAGACAATTACTCAACCATCCATAAAGAACTTTTGCAGCATCATATACTTTATATTCCTCTTTCTTTATATGAGAGTCTATGCATGACTTGAGTTTGTCGTCGGCTTTAATTGCCACGTTATTAGTGGATCCAACAAAAATGCTTCTGCCATGAGTGCGGAACTGGATCCGGAGGAATCTGTTTCCGCCAACACAATGCTCGTCAAAACCCACAACTTGATCGGAATAACTGGCAACAAACCACGCCCTCCAGTAGTACTTATTATACAAGAAGTTATACAGGTCCTCCGAGAATTTTTCGTGCGAAACGCCATTTTGTGAGTTAAGCTGTTCGTCGATCTCCTTGTTTGCCTTTTTCATAAAGTTGCGCTTGATCTCTTTTGTACCATTTTCAACAAAACTCTGGAAATCATTTGATATTTGAATAAACCTTGTCTGATCACCCTCCAGTGTTTTGTTCCGATTCTCATTATCAGGGTAAACAGTGGCCAAACAGTAAGTGTGGAATACCATCACTCGAGATAAGGCAGACACGAGCAACTTTGACCACCGCCCAAATGTTTTTAAGTCGTAGTCATCCATCATTATTTGTTTAAGAGGAAGGTGCTCTTCAGTTGTAATCTCTCGAAGCAGGAATTCAGCGACCAAGATCATTTTGTTCCTCTTGCATTCGTCAGCAAATGCTTGTTTCGTATAATTATTGGGCACTCGCGTGAGCCTGTTATATAAAACTGTCAGGTCGTGGGTGTGCTCCCTGTGAGCCTTGAAATTACTTTCGATTGCTGTGTTTTTGATGAGCATGGACAATTTGTCCAAATTGCTGTCGATTTTGAATAAGTGATTCTCCAACTTTGCGGTCATTTCTTGCAGTTCTTTGTTCTCCGATTCGAAAGCACTCAGAACTGATGAGACGAGTGTCGCAAAAGGTGTGAGCGATGGAATCACTCCCAAAAGTTTAACAAAGCAATTAACAATTGTGACTGGGTCTTTTTCATCTGAACTTTCTATCTGTTGGCCAAGTTCGGTTATGGCATTTAAACCAAGCCAATTATAGTTCTTCTCACCTTGCACAAATGAATTTTTGAAAAAAATTGAAATAAAAAACAAAATCAAAATTAATTTAAACATTTCTTGATGCAAGTTTTGAAGGGCTGGTTAAATTAAATTGAAACTAGAACATTTATTAAGATTGAGCGCACAGACTGTGATCTCAAAATAGACTGATTTTTCAGTAGAAAATTGTCTATCAATTTATAGTTTTTCATAAATTGTTAGACAGAGTTCTTATTCACTTATGTTTTATAAATAATTTCATTAAAAGATGATTCATTAAAATCAATTATTTTTCATTGGAAGGGATGTGCGATAATTGCCATACATTTTCTGATACGAAAATCTTTATTAATTAAATTCTTTGACAAAATATAAATAGCATTTCATTTATAATTAATGATTAATTGATAAAACAAAATAAAAACTAATTATATAAACAAGCGAAAAATGTTTAATAAATTCATTTATTCAGATTTAGTTAAGACTCTGTTTATATGAAATAAAAAAGGATGTGCAAAAAATATTGAGCAAGTATATAAACATATGAATATAATTTTATCTTGGTACTTTTGTAAGAATTTTGCAATGAATTGCATAATATTCTTAGATTGCAGTAAAATTGAACTGTTTATTGATCGTGGCCATTCTGTTTAAATATAAAATTAGCGTGCCAAGGTTTAATTTGTTTTCAAGCAAAAGAGAATTGCATTAAACTTAATGATAATATTCTAAATAAATGGAAATATTTTTTTATCCCTTCAAAGTTAACGAGAAAAATCTGAATTAATGGTATTTCTTATGTCTTGAAATTAGATCATTCTTTTCTCGATTTTTGGTTAAACTAATCTTGTGTAATTTGCTGAATTCGCTGTATTAAAATTATAATGGAAATGTTTTTATATTTATTCATGATCAAACATATTGCTTAATATCTTGGCAATTAATTTTCATATTATTTTGGCTTAAGTTCTGTTAATTTGATGATGGTCATCACTTGTGGAATTATTTCTGATTTGAACCTCTATTACATAGAGAGGTGATTCAGGTTAAGTTTTGAGACAATTCAAAAACGTCTGAATTTAATCCGAATAAGTGTTTACCACAAGAATTGATCACTGAATCAGTTGACGATATTCTCTACAGAATTGGTTTGTCCTTCGATTCAATCAGAGATCAGTCAAAACAGAAAATGATTTATAACTCGTATTTCATTCTCTGGTTTTATGTATTTTATTTCATCAAAGAAGTGTTGATATTATCAATGAGTGACCAAATAGATCCACTGATTTGTATACTTTTTGGTGCTTCCGGTCAAATGATGGGAATCCCTCACTTGTCTATACTGATAATCTTGTTGTCGAGTTTAATGATTGGATTTAAACTAATCTTCTATTATAACTACAAAAGTGGTATAAAACCGACATTTCTTCGTTTGTTTCAAATGATGTCAGGTATTGTTCCACCAAAAAGTCTCGGACTTACAGATGAAGAAGAGATCAGAAAACTGTGCAAAACTATGAAAAACATTTTCAAAGGTTTGAAATATAACACTGACTTTGTTATCCCGTTTTATGCAGGGGTTTTCCTTTTAATCATTTATTGGATTAAGACAAACATCTTTCAGACTCTTGTCTATGGTGTGCCGAACACTGTTGTATGGGTCTTATGGTGTCATCACATGTATAATTTGATTGGTTATCAGATTCTGATGTTTTATTTGATTTGTTTATATCTGAAACTGAAAATCAATTCATTGAATGAAAGTCTGAAAGAAATGATTAGAAGAAAACGATTCATAAAAATCAGAGAAACTCTTCAATCATTTGATTCGTTGTATAAAGAGATCAATGAATACAACGAAACTTTTTGGTCAAAACTTTTGTTCATATTTTGGGCTATCTTTGGATTTTATAATATGGTTATGTTGTACTTGGCCATTTTTGTTCCAATCCCTGCAGTTGCAAAATATATTTTACTTTATTGTGTAATAATTCAATGTTCGGGGTATTTGTTCCTCATATTTACGGCTTCTTCTGTCTGTTATTCCGCAAATAAATCATATAAAACATTAAATTCATTAATTATATCGTATTCCAAACGCAATAAGCATTTCTATTATTCAAGATTATCTATAAACATAAAGGTAACTGAACATGATTATTGATAATTCCAGAATATCTAACCAATTAATATCGATAATTTAGGTGAACTCATTAATTGAGAGGGTGGCTTGTAAACGGGTTGGCTTTTCGTGTTGGTTTTTATTCACATTTGATTATTTCAGATTTTATGAAGTAATTTGATTAAATTTCTCTGTCGTTAAATTTTAACCTTGGTCTCTTAATAGGTCCTTTCATTATTGGTGGTGTTCTTCTTAAGAATCCTTGAAATTGGTTAACACCAGCATAATTTCATTGGTATTTCATTCGATTGGATTAAAGTTTGCTAATATTAACTAGCTAGATAATTCTCAATTGTTAGTGAATTCTAGCAAAAATTCAATAAAATTTGAATCAAAATTTTTGTACGAATTTTTAATATTAGTTAACTTATAAAATCATATAAATTGATAATTTTGTATCATGATAATATCTTTAATTAAGTAATCATATCATTACTGAACTTTAGGTCAATCAAAGTACATTGAAAGTAATCTTGTTAATTTTAATGAAATAATAAGAAATTTCATTCAATTTTTCAATTAACATTTAAAAGAGTAAACACATCTTAAAACTACATAATATTCTATAATATAAAGAATGTCTTTATTTAATGGAAATCCCGATTAACCATAAGTGTTAGGCTAAACATCAGCGGGAATAAACATGGTAGAAAAACCAAAACGGCCATCCCCGTGGAAAGTATGGTCGATATTGTCGAATGCGGTGTATGATGTGTCGTAATAGGCTCGGAGTGAATTACCATACGAAACAACACCCAATCCATTGTAATGATGACCAAGGCAGGCGCTCAGATCGTCCCAAACAACTTTAGCCCCGTCGTGCTTCCAGTGGTTTTTCTTGGTCCATTTCTCTCTCATTAGCTTATTATTGCATTGAGTTAGTTTATTAGGGAGGTTACTTGCTAAATTATTAGTGGATCCAATAAAAATGCTCCTGCCATGAGTGCGGAACTGGAACAGGAGAAAATGGTTACCGCCCACACAGTGTTGGCCGAATCCCCAAACATTATCTGTATAACTGGCCACAAACCACTTCCTCCAGTAGTACTTTCCGGCCAAGAATTCGTACATGTCCTTTGAGAATTTATCATGGGCAACTCCATTTTGCGAATTAACCCGGTCGTCGATCTCCTTGTTTGCCTTCTTCATAAAGTTACGCTTGATTTCATCTGTGCTAGTTCGAATGAAATTTTGGAATTCTGTTGATATTTGTGTGAATCTTTTCTGATCATTTTCGAGGGTCCTCCGCCTTTCAGCATCATCAGGGTATGCGGTGGCCAAACAGTACGTATGATATACCATAGTTTGAGATAAGGCGGATACCAACAACTTAGACCACTGACCAAACTTTTTCAGGTCGTAGTCATCCATCATTATATGTTTGAGGGACAGGTGCTGTTCGGTAGTGACCTCTCTCACAAAGAATTCAGCGACCAAGATCATTTTATTCCTCTTGCATTCGTCAACGAATGCTTGCTTTGCGTAAAGGGTTTGGTCTTTTGTAAACCGGTTGTATAGGACTGTCAGGTCGTGTATGTGCTCCCTGTGAGCCTTGAAATTACTTTCGACTGCTGTGTGTTTGATGAGCATGGCCAATTTGTCCATTTTGCTGTCGATCTTGAACAAGTGGTTCTCCAACTTTGCGGTCATTTCCTCCAATTCTTTGTTTCTGTTTCCGACTCTGAAAATACTCAGAATCGATGAGACGAGTGTCGCAAAAGGTGTGAACGTTGGTATCACTCCCATAAGTTTGACCAATGAGCTAACAATTGTGACTGGGTCCTTCTCGTCTGAATTTCTGATTTCTTGGCCAAGGGCAGTTATCGCATTGAGGCTGTCCCAATTTAAATCTTTCTCATTTGGGTCACCTTGCTCAGATAAACCTGTGAAAGAAATGCAGACAAAAAACAAGATTAATATTAATTTCAACATTTTTGATTGAGAAATATTCAATAATTTTGTAACTAGAACATTTATTATAGAAGTGCACAGACAGTGAGCACAATATAAAATGACTTTTTTATAGACAATTATCTATCAATTTATAGTTTTTGTTATAAGAGTTTGTTATTCATAAAGTTATGTGTTTTGCGTAATAATATCCTTAAAAGATGATTCATTAAATCAATTATTCACTAAATTAATAATTTCGATGTTCCAGGGATAGGCATTTCGCCGAAAGTTTTCATAGATTAAAATCAAAGCAATTCCTTTATATTTCGTATAAAAAATAAACAAAATTATAAATAAGGGAAAAATGATTTCATTTAAAAGTGAATCAATTCATTCATTTATAGTTAGATAAGACTCTGTTTATATGACACAAAAAGGATGTGCAATAATGCAATTATTCCATAAATGATTCATAATGATCATGATGTTATTGCGAGTATATTTCAAATTGTGATTCATTTTTGAAGTAAATTTTAATGCAATTTTTGCTACATTTTCATCCACAACATTTTTCTAACCTTTTTTGTCTCAAAATTTCAATTAAAACAAAATGTTTTTTGTATTACTTCTGATTTCATTCAGAGTTTGTTGACTCCAACTGAAAAAAAGTCTCAATCCTTTAGAGACAAATTGAGTGCTCGAACACAACCCAAAAAACAATTATTCTGAGTCATCCGACTAAATAATGGCCATAAAGAATCACCAGGATTTTTTTGCGGGCTATTAAAAGTGCTAAACACAATTACTTACAACTGTTCACTATGTTAATTGATTTGTATTCCGGGTCGTTTTACCTCTAAAACCCCTTATTAGCTAACAAAGTGAACCTGATCAGTGATCATCCATAATCTGTGCCGGAATCGCAGCTCTCAGAAATTTTATCGATTGACACAACTGTTCCCTAAATTACAATAATAAGGGAAATACATAACTATTATTAAACTTCATTCGGAAACAACAATTTGCCACAACTTATGCCTGTAATGAGTGCTCAGCCCTCAAGTGATGGATCGGGTCTTAAGTTTGCGAAATGGGATTCACTGTTAAATAGACGGTTCATATATGGCTAGTCATGTGTGGCGTCACGAGCAAGCCGTGAGCCGCACAACTCATGTGTGGCCGCGAGTCTAGCCGATGGCACAGTCCTATTCTGAGTGGAAGAGCGCACACCTGTGCAATACTAATGCACTCCTATTGATAGCCATAAGCTAATGGATTGACGCAAATGATTGGCGAATAAAGTCGTAATTCAGTTCAAAGTCAATGACTATTATTGTCTCCAAAATGGGTTTTTGTTTGACTTTTTTCCCACTCTTCAGACGATATCTTCGCAAAAATGGATGACTTCTTCAGAAGAAAGGCTTTGATTTTTTGCAGGAATATATCAGAAACGACTCAACGGTTGACTGGTTTTTGCGGAAACTTTTTCTTATTGTTTCTCCAAAACCTATTCTGAGTTATTCTGAGCCCTATTTTGGTATTTAGTTATTGATATGAATGAGTTTTTGCGATAAATTAGTTATACTTTTCTGAATGAGTTGAGCAGAAAAAAGTCACTTTTTGGCAGACAGTCTGTGCGACTGCCAGTCCTTTCCTCACGAAAAGGTGTATACAAAAAGATTTCGATAATTTTAACCGAATTTTTCACCGAATTTAATGAAATGAGAGAATTGTGTCGAAAGAGTTTTATAGCATTTTATTTCTCACTTATCTCTCAAATGATATGATTGTGAAATAGGAGTTCCCCTAACCTTCCCCTCCAAATGGATTTCGATGTGACTGAGATGCAGACGTCAATAATAATCGCATTTGTGGTGACATTAATCACATCATTAATACCACCTTTTGTTAAGAAACTGTGGTCTCGAAGACGGGATAATAATGTTTTTAAAGTCAGTGACAGCACCGGATCAAAGACATGTATGCGCCACAGGAGGGAATGCACTTCAATGCAGTCACATCTCCTCCAAATTGTGAACTTCTTGTGCGGGGGACTGCTTTTCGGACTTCTTGTGCTGCGGTTAATGCCATTGACTTACCGTCAGTTTAACGCCATTTACAACATTAACAACAATTATAGTAATATAACGAAGAGTCCGGTCCTCACCGAAGACAATGTGATTCTTCTTAATGAAAATGTTGAACACCTGACCCAACATCAGGAACAGTTACCCAAGAAGTCTTTGCCTTATGTTGAATTAATGATATCAGGATTCTTTTTTGTCGTCTATTTTATCGAGCAACTTATACAGGTAATTTTCATTCATTTTATCAAGTTGAATTTTATTTGATTTGCAATTAATTTTGATAATCTAAGCATGATCAATTTAATCATTAACTTTTTTAATGTAATGAAAATTAGCAGGCTAATTTAGCGGGCTAGTAACTAGACTGCTGATATTTTGTGTCTTTGATTTTACCTTGTTCAGTTTAACTTATAAGAAAAAGTTAACTTTACAATCAAGGAATGCCAATAAAATAGTGATTTTCACTTTGAGGAAACATTTCATAAAGAGTTGAAAGTTCAAAGACATTCTAATAATTATCTCAATTACGAATAGCTATCTTATCTTGTCAAAAAGTTACATGTTTTGCTATCATAAATAGGCTTTCGTTTCAATAAACAAGGTGGTTCAAGCAAAAATAAAAGTTAATCGAATCCTATATTGAATATCTTGCGCATCCTTTTGAGCGACAAATAATGAATGATTAACTTTTGGCTAATTATTGTCAATGTTTGACACTTTCCTTCTTCAGGCGTTCACCGGTTGGGACGGATGGCATACCAAGAGTTCATTCGTTCACTTGCCTGCCATCAACTCTGCGAAGACCTCAACGGAGAAACACAAAACTGATAACAACTCTCAGATCTCTGAGCACTCCGTGAAGAGGGAGTGCAGCGAACCATCACTTGTCGCCTGTTATCGGAAGACCATCGATAACGACATAATAGAGCCCAAAAACAGCAGCTCTACCCCAGAATCGAGTGTACAGCAACACAAACCCGACTGTCCACTAGCGGCTGGTGACGGCAACAGTACTATCGGCCGAAAGTTGCGCCTTCCGTGCCGTCCAACACACCCGACATCAATCATAATTGTGTTGCCGAAGGAGACCAGTGAGGTGTCGACCACTTGGCTCCAACTCAAAGAGAGCTTAGGAATAGTGTCATCCGTGTCCACCCATCAGCTGACAAACGGAGTGACCGTTGCCTTACAGGAGGGCAACTGGTGCTGGTGTGCTCTGACAGTGACCCTGAGCTACGCAATACTGACCTCCATTCTGGTGACACTGAAACTGATGAAAAAGTCTTCGGATAATTATATTATGTTTTTATGTCAACTGATATTCGCTTCTGTTCTGCCTTTCGGTTAGAAAACTATTTTCAATACATTTTTGACATATTTTTTGGTCAAAAAAAATTATTCAAATTTTGTCCCAATTTTTCACTTTTTTAGGGATAATTATCACCAGTTTTCTGAAGACTTCCAGCTTTAGTCATTTGTTACTAATGGGTCTGTCCTCTGGTGCGGTATTACATCTCATATTCATGACTCTCCTCCAAAGCGAACGGTGCACACGACTGGCCGGACTTATCCAGTATATGGCGATGTATACCGGGTTCACACTTGTGCTCTGTTTCGCTCTTCTACTTGCAAATAATTAAACTGTTCTTGTTAATTTGTAAAAATTCAATTTGACACTGTTTAAGATTGCTAACCCTGGTATTTCTTATCACTTATAACTTGTTAATGAATTAATAACTTGTTATTTTATTTTATTCAAAAATGTTCATTCATGTAGAAAACATAGTGCTAGGGTGCGGCCCCTTAATGTTTTTAAATCTAGTACATTTCATCAAGTTTTGCATGCCTTGAATTTTAAATAGTACAGATTGTGTTTGTTAACCTTGATTGATTTTATTTTTATCTTGTTCGCAAAATTATCAAACTATTTATTCTCCATAATTAGCTAGAATAACCAAAGACTATTATTATTTTAACTCGTTAATATTTGATATTAGATAATTTTTCGAAAATATTAATCATTGAAAAATGATTTTCAAAAATCCCATTAATTCATAACAGGGTTAAGCACTTCCGACAAAAATTCAAAAGAATTATCAAACAAATGACAAAACAAAACATTAATTATAATAAAAGTTGAAAATCATCTGAAAATTTGCTCAAAAAAGCTATTAATCAATCATTAATCCTGAATATATGCAAATTACCATGATAATTATTGATAATTAATGGTGATTTACAAGTTTTGTCACTCAACCTGATAAATACACTCTTAATTATTTATGTATTCAAATGAATGACATTTATTCTGTGCTATAATATGGTTTTATTGATAAAATTGTGATTAAGGGTTACTTTTTGTTACCCTCATTATTCTTAGGCTGTCCTTTCTTTTTATCTTGTTTGTGTTGTTGTTGAGGAGGAGTAGGAGTAGGTGTGGGCTTCTTGTGATCAGTTTGAGGTGATTTAGTTGCATTACCTTTAGGTGGAACTGGTTTGCCAGCACCTGGTTGTGGTGGTTTGCCCTTCACAGGTGAGTGCCCTTTAGGAGAATCTGCTGGTTTGTTAGGTGACACCATGGGTTTACCATGAGCTGGTGATTCTGGTTTGTTGGGTTTACCCTGATCTGGCAGTTCTGGTTTTTTAGTTGTAGTTGGTTTGACATGAGTGGGTGATTCTGGTACTTGTTCTTGACCACGATTTTTGGCACCAGTAGGAGAAGGAGCGACACCATCAGGACTCTCCGCGAAAGGTCCGTCCAGATAATAGTGGCCAAGAAGTCCAATCTTGATATTAGTTTTGTGGTAAATAAGATAATCACTTCCCAAACGATAATCATATGGAGAAAGGAGTTTACTGTCAGAAGCTGAGGGACGGATAGGATTAGTTTCCCAAACATAATCTTCAGTCCTCCTCTTCATCACAGCGTAGATATTGTTATCGATTTTAACGGCCGGGACTTCCATTCCGCCCACTTTTACGTAACAGTAAAACTTGAGTTGAGTCCCGTACCCGACATATCTCAGTTTGTTTGAGTGCTTTTCATAAATGGGTGGATAGAGAGCCGGTGCCGGCGGCGGATACATAATCAATGGGTTGAGTTGAGCCCAGGTATCTCTTTTGACACTCTTCTCAAGGATTGGCCACAAATATCTTCTTATATCACTGTCTTCTGGAGAGATATCAAAGTAGTTGGGAGGGGGAGCGCACAGACTGTCAGGTATTTCCACAAACATGTCATCATTGAAGCCAAGAATACGTTTCATAATTGGTTCGCGGGGTATACCAAAGCCAAGTCTACCTGAAGAGGGCTCAGGGCTGAGCACAGACCTATATAATCGCTGGTATCTGTGCCTCCAATAGATCTGTTCGAAGCCCTCATTCCAGGGCTGTATATCAAGAAGGCGTCCCCCATCAGGTGCTAAAAGAAATGCGTCAACCTTTGCATTTACCTCTTTGGGAGAGGAATGGTTTGTCCGAATCATGAGTTGCCAACAGATAGAGTTGTATTGACTGTCATTAGATCCCAAGAATATAACAAATCTATTCCCTCCCCCGAGAATACTCCCAATAAACCTGTCCTGTGGTCGGAATAGAGTCGATGCCTTCCGAAAATCAATCGTAAAAGAGCCAAGACCACTTTGAGAGCCTGATCCATCCTCAAAGCACAGGCATAAGTTAGTAAAGCCCTCATAAATGACAAGAGAGCTCTCCTGGAATAAAGATCTGTCCATTTGTCGGGCCTTTTGTGGTGTGTTTTTCAAGATTTTTGGATCAGACCAATAGCACCGGTCATCAGCGACTATAAGTCGAGCCCCTCTGCACACATATATAGCAAACACCGTCTCCTGATTCCAATTAGGGAAAGGTGTTTGGGGTTGGCTCTGATCAAACACTTTGAGGCCATATAGTCCTGTCTGGTCATAGCGTTTGTAGTTGTGAAGGAAGTCCTCTTCAATGTCAAAGACAGCACCCGATCCCGTTTGAACGCCAGCTATCTGTCTCCCAAATGTCCGGTGCCCTGAACTGAAGGTAAGGCTCCGGCCATACAACAGACCCATTACAAGAGGGCCTCCGGTGTTACGAAAACAGGGATAGACTGAAGAAATTGGTTGGACTTCACTCACGGAATACACATTCTTAAGATTGAGATAACAGAGCGCACAGCATAACTCGCCCTTACTCTGGATGAAGGCATGCGTTCCTATCTGTTTGCGATAACCATTGAGGAAGAATGTCTTTATCTGTTGTTCGTCGGGATGTGCGCCCAAATACAAGAGCGCAGGTATCCTGACTTCTGAATCATTATCGTTACAGTAGTGGAGGACAGTCTTATCAACAGTTTTATGCTTTACTTTAACCCGAATCACATTCTGTCCGGACTTCTGGTCTCTAAACACGAAGAAGTCGTTGATCTCTTCAGTTGTCATCACTTCCTTTGGTTTTAATAATTGTTTTAAAATTAAAATAAAATTTTCATAAAATTAACGAAAATTCAAATAATTTTCAAAACTTTTGAAACAATTGTTTCAATAATTATTTGAAAATTTCTTTCATTTGAAAACTAATTATTTGCAAGAATGAGGTTAGATTTTTGCAAGGTGAAAAGCTTTTAGGAACCCTCTATCACACTTATACACGTGATTCTTCTTAATGAAAATGTTGAACATCAGGAATAGATCCCTATAAGTCTCTGCCTTATTTTGAATTAATGATATCAGGATTCTTTTTTTGTCAATTTTTCGACAACTTTTACAGATAATTGTTACTTATTTTATCTAGTTGATTTTTTACTAAAATTTTTGATTTGAATTAATTTTAAAATTATTCTTGATAATATATGCATTTGATTTAGTATAATATGTTTACATTTAAATATCTTAAAAGTTGTTACTTGTTTACATTCTTCAGAAGAATGTTCTAAAGTAATCACAACTTGGGTTTAAAAATAGATTTGACTCAATCAGTGTCTTATGGCTGTCATCCAAATAAAGTTATAAACTGAGAGCCGGCGCTCAGAATAGACACAAATTACTTGAGTTCACGCAATAACGGAATCATTCTTCGTTTGAAACAAATATTATCTTAAATCTGAAATAAAAGTGAATTTTATTTAAACAATGGATTCGATGAACAGATTCTGTGATGACTTAATTGAAGACATTTTATGTTTTATGTGTTTTGAGGACAAAATCAAATACGAATGCGTTTGCCGTCAGTGGAAGAGGTGTTTGTTTAAGAAACAGACTGTTCTTGTTATTGATGGCAACGAGAGTAGTGTTGCCATTAAGTCAGCGAACTCTTTGAATCAATTGGTGGTTAAGACAGAAATGGCGGACATTCCCAACAGAATCACTGTTTTACGGAAGATTGCATTTGAATCAGTTCTGCAAAAGTGTCCGTCGATTAAGAAGCTAATGATTCTTGGATGTGATTGTGACGACGAAGTGTTGAAAATGATTGCTGACAACTGTCCACTTCTTCAGGACATTGAATGCGAATTGATTTCAATTGACGCCTACGACAACCATTTACTCGATTTTGGCCACAAATTAGCCAAAACTCTGAAGAGATTTCGTTTACATTACTTCACAATCGCCTTCCAAATAGTGAAGGGATTTCTGTATACCTGTCCTCAGTTGGAGTCAATTGATTGCGATATATTTGCGGCCATCGCTGATGATAGGCCAGACTTCTTACCCAAACTCAAGAATCTTCGAGTAAAGGTCAGGCCTTCGGATGAGAAGTTCTTTGAAATTCTTGGAGAAAAGTATTCAAAACTGAATTCATTAGAAAAGGTATCTCTTTATGGCAACAGTCATACCCTCCCAACAGCTCTTAAGAACATCTCAAACATCAGTTCATTAAAAAGTCTGACTTTAGAGCTCTTCTTCGATACCATTACCGACAGATTAGTCTCATCTATGCTATTGATTGCCGAAAGTCTGAAGAATTTGAGAGTTTTAGTCATAAACTCAATGGTATTCATAAGCGAACAGTTGTTCCAAAGTTTAGGTCATTTCAAGAGTTTGAGGAAACTGTCGGTCAATCAACAGATTTTGTTTACGAGAAGTAATTCAACCGTAAATATCAGTCAATTAAATGGCTGTAAATCACTGACAGATCTCTCACTCATTGGATTCAATATCAATGAGCAGTTCTTCGGCGATATATCACTATATTTACCGCATTTGAAATCAATTGAATTCAGTTTAATGACAGATAATGTCATAACTGATAGTCTTTTTCGTGGCTTTGAAACCATGGAAGAGCTCCAGAGGTTTTCTTTCAAACTGACCACAAATAAGGCGAAAAAGTTGGATAAAACATCCTTTGAATCAACAATTAATCAACTGATCCTCACCATTGATGATGGTGTGTCTCAATTGATTAGCAAATGTCCTAAACTAAGGCTAATTGAATTGAAGAATATCTTCAATCCTTTTGTCAGTCAAAAGACTTTGAATGAAATCATAAGAAAAGCGGAAAACAATCGGAAAATGGAATTCATTTTGAATATAACCGGAGATCAGAATATTCTCGGAGGAGGTGACCATCTTCTTGATGATGATAATTCGAATGCACCTCATTGTCAATTACCACCTCTTGTAATACCACTAAACCTGATGGTTAATCTGAAGTCTTCTGATGAAAAAGGGTACTCAACAGAACTACTTCCCATTCCATTAATGGTTTGAAACAATTGTTTTTCAAATAATTATGACCACGGGTTAAGCGCTTCCGTCAGTTATTCAAAAGAATTATCAATGAATTTATGAAAAAATTAAACATTAATTGAAATTCAATTTAATTCCGTTTATTTGTCTTTCAATTCAGAGGAATTAAAAAGTTCCTGTTCCCTCGACCCCATCTGGCCTCCCGCCCCATTTTGACCATTGTCAGGTACTTTCTTCTTCTTCTCTTCCTCTTTCTTTTCCTCTAACGCTTTCTTAATTTTTCTGACAATTTTGTTCTTTTCAGAAGCCATATGAAGGCGAGCCATGGCCTCCTCCTCCTCTCTTTCTCTTACTCATTCTTTTCCTCTTCGATCACCGCTTTTTCTTCAACCACTTCTTCCTCTAGTGGGACCTCCTTTTGCGGGAATTTTTTTGTCGTCGTTTTCGTCACTCATTTTACCACAAATTGAATTCAAATCAATACATCCAAAAACTGTAAAAGATATCACATAGAAAATACCATTTCAAGAGGATTTCGTGATGGGTAGGTCGAAATTTACCACCATAATCGCCCGAAACACCCAAAACCACTATCTATAAACACTTGTGATTGTAGTCCGATAGACAGTAAAGTATATTCTGTCCATAATTAGATCCTATTTTAAAAACATCATTTATTTATTACAATTTATTTATAATTTATTTGAAAACAATTTTTAATAAAAATTAAAATAAAATTATTTTTTTCTTCAATTGTTTGACTCTATCCGAGGTTAGGTTTGTCCACAAACTCTAGAGTAGTTCCGGAGCCAAAGGTTTCAAAAACCATTATCTCATTATTTCCTTTCTTGAGAAGAGGGCCCGGAATGTAAAGTGTCTTTTGTGGCCCATTATTCCAAAGGCGGCCGATATTGAAGCCATTGATGAAGACAATAGAGGTATGCCATCCATCCATACGAAGGAAAGTGTCTTTCGGTTCATCATTGATAGTGAGATGTGCTCTGAAGAGGGCCGGACTCTTGTAGGGCTGAACAGGACTCCACTTATCAGTCCTTACTTTTTCAATAAAGTCTGGTTTGAAGTCGAGGGCAAACATTTGCCAATTCTTGTGAACCTTATTATCAATGAGTATATCCTCTGATATCCATTTCCTTTGAGAGTTGATCCCACCTCCAAAGTTGTCTCGACCCAAATTCTCCACCAGAATATCGAGGGTATGATTGTTACCACTCTTTGTGAACACCTTCTGATCGAAGTTCAATGTTATGGGTTTATCGCTGTAATAGAGGAATGGGTTTATCTGTTCGTTGCCATCGATAACAGGAAAGGCTCGATCTCTGATATGACCTAAAATTGTTTTCAAAGTCATTATGAGATAATTGTTTATCAAAACATATGCTGTTCTTCACTCACCCATAGAAAACACCATTGAAGAGCTCTTTGGGATTGTGGTCCGATAGACAGTGAAGCCTACATTCTGTCCATAATTAGGTCCAATTGGCAGCAGTTCTGAGTGTATTGGTTTGTCCACATTGTAGGCCTTCAAGTGTTTGAGTAAGTCTTCCATTAGTAGCTGTTCTGTGACTTTAACTGATCCATATTGGGCTGCATTTTCTACTTTTGGTGGATCAGGTCTTCTAAGTTGTGGATAATTGTGTTGTTTTTCAAACTTTTCGATAATCTCTTTAGTCTTGTAATACTTTTGCGTATAATTGCCTGAAAAGACAAATATCTTGATAATTGAAAATTATAATTAAAATGCTTTTCAAACTAACCTGACTCAGTTAGGGGAGCGTCATAATCATAACTTGTGGTAATACTATTCCCCGAATTCCACCCGAAATTAGTGCCTCCGATAAACATATAGTCGTTTACAGAAGAATTCATTTGAAGAACAATTCCCTCTTTCTCTTTGACGTATTCATCGACTGACCACCGGCTGTGGCCTCCATTCCAGTGGTCAAACCACCCTGACCAAAACTCAGACACATAGAGTGGCATATGAGGGTTCATCTTCTTCTGATTCTTCAGGTTATTGACTGCATTCCGGTTGAAATTAATTGACTGAAATAATCCTAAAAAAAACAAAATTCATTAAATACTCAAAGAATAGAACAGAAAAAGACATACCTGGAAGCGATCCCTGATGTGAGACAAAGTTGTCACACGTGAAGAACATTTCTTTCATACCATTCTTGATAGCGATGGTCTCCAAGGTCTTTAAGTATTCATGGTCACCCTGGTTGCCTGTATTGCCATAATTTCCAAACTCATTCTCCAATTGCATGGCTATTATTGGACCGCCATTTGTGGTGAATTGAAAGTCCTTTGCGATGGACAACAGTTTACTCCAATACCTGTCGACGGCTTCCAAATATGGCTTATAATTAGACCTTAACTTCATATTGGGATCTCTTAAAAGCCAAGCGGGAAATCCTCCCAATTCATACTCAGCACAGATATAAGGGCCGGGTCTAAACACTGCAAAGAGATCGGCCTCTTTGATGTCAATCAAGAATTGTTTCAGATTCAACATTCCTGACTCAAAGTCAAAATGACCAGGAATTTCTTCGTGCAAGTTCCATGGCGTATAAAATTGTACCTGAGGGTAAATTATCAAGATCAATCGCTGAATTAAAAATGATGATGGTGAAACTTACAGCGTTAAGTCCTGTGGCTTTGAATTTCAATAGGGTTTCCTTCCATCTGTTTTGATGGACACGGAATGGATGTAATGAACCGCTGAATATCGTGAGTGGTTTACCATTCAAGTGAAACACATCTCCCTCTGCCTTAAGACCCGATTTGATGCCACCCTTTGTGTAGTACTCGTAAAGTGTCGGCAATTCTGCCGATGAGTACAGACTCGCGAAGAATAGTATGAAAACTGTTTGAAACCACATTTTCTCAAACCTTTGGATAAGAATTAATTGTTTTTAAGTTTAAATACTTTTAAAATCAAATCAGATATGAATTGAGTTAAGAGTCTGTGAATGGAAACACATTTCTCTCATAAAATAAGTGATAAATAATTGAATTAATTTGAGATTCGTTTCACTTTTGATAATAAACTTTCAAAGAGTAAAATGAAAATTCAATTCCTATTAATTGTTTGTATAGTCTTTTGCGGACAATACTTGTGTCAAGAGGACGAACCCTGGATAGGGAAAGCCAGAGATGGCGTTTGGCCTAAAATACACGAAAGGTTTGTAAACCAAACGATTGCTCACAAGAAGGAGATCCAAATGGTATTTGTCGGCGACTCTATCACTGAACGGTGGCTAACAATGGGTAAGAAGTTATGGGACAAGTATTACGTCCCTCGACATGCCTTCAATTATGGGATAGGAGGGGATAAAGTAGAGAATGTCGTCTACAGAATAGAGCACAAGGAGTTTGATGGGCTCAACCCCAAAGTGGTTATCGTAAAAATTGGTAAAAATAAATCATTTTAAATTTAAAAATTAGCATGATCATTTTTATTTAGGTACAAATAACTTGGGCTCCACCTCTAATCTTACTGCTCAAGAAGTGGCAAAAGGTATTCTTCAAGTTGTCCAGGAATTGGGAGCCAAAATGCCTTACACTCCCATCTTATTGCTGGGTATTCTTCCTCGCGGCGGAAAGTCTGAGACTAAAGTCCAAGAAGTGAATCATATTATCTCTAAATACGAGGACAAGAAGAAGACATTCTATTTGGATATGTCTGACCACTTCCAGACAGAACCTGGAAAAGTGATAATTGACCTTTTCCTCGAACATTCAGTTCATTTGACTGAGAAAGGGTATCAGGTTTGGCACGACGTCATGGAACCAGTGCTCACAAAAATATTGGCTAATAATTATTAAACGATTATTCAATTATTTATCTTGATGAAAAATGGAATTCTGATAAATAAATTCACAATTATAAAAGAATGGCATTCCTGTTCATTTTAATTTAATTTAATATGCCCTAATTGAAAGTATAATTTCAAAATAGAAGAATCTGAGAAAATTTCCAGTTTTGATAATAAACTTTCAAAGATTAAAATTTTGAGAAAATAATTCTTAAACAAACACAGAGTATTTTATCAACAATTTTATCTAATCTCATTTTGAATTAATCTTGTTATTAAAGTTCGAATTTAAGTATAAATATATTCTTCAAATCAATTTTTTTAACCATAAGTTTGAGCCAAATGTGGATTAAAACAGTTTTCATACTATTCTTCGCGAGTCTGTACTCATCGGCCGAATTGCCGACACTTTACGAGTACTACACAAAAGGTGGCATCAAATCAGGTCTTAAGGCAGAGGGAGATGTGTTTCATTTAAATGGTAAACCACTCACGATATTAAGCGGTTCATTACATCCTTTTCGTGTCCATCAAAACAGATGGAATGAAACCCTTTTGAAATTCAAAGCCGCGGGACTTAACGCCGTAAGTTTCAAAGTGATCTTGCTGTTTTTAAGAGATAATTATTAATGATTCTTAATGGTCAGGTCCAATTTTATACATCATGGAGATTGCACGAGGATATTCCTGGTCATTTTGATTTCGAGTCCGGAATGCAGAATATAAAGCAATTCCTAACTGCAATCAAAGAGGCGGATCTTTTTGCAGTGTTCAGACCCGGCCCTTATATATGCTCTGAAACTGATTTGGGAGGACTTCCCGCTTGGCTTCTAAGAGATCCCAATATGAAGCTCAGGAGCAATTATAAGCCATATTTGGATGCAGTGGATAATTATTGGAGTAAACTGTTGTCCATCGCAAAGGACTTTCAATTCACCACAAATGGAGGTCCGATAATAGCCATGCAATTGGAGAATGAATTTGCAAGTTATGGCAATACAAACAACCAAGGTGATCGCGAATATTTGAAGGCTTTGGAGACTATGGCTATCAAGAATGGTATGAAAGAACTGTTCTTCACGTGTGATAACATTGTGGGACATCAGGGATCGCTTCCAGGTATGGCTTATTCTGTGCTATCATTTTATAAAATGATTTTCTATTTTCAGGACTCTTTCAGTCAATAAATTTCAATAAGAATGCAATCAATACTTTGACGGCACAGAAGAAATTGAACCCTCATATGCCGCTCTATGTATCAGAATTTTGGTCAGGGTGGTATGATACCTGGCAACAAAAACGCAATACATGGTCTGTCGATGAATATGTTCGCGCAAAAGAGGATATCGTTTTTAAAATGAATTCTTCTGTAAACGACTATATGTTTATGGGAGGCACTAATTTTGGGTTTAATGCCGGCCCCTATATTGTAACTAGCTATGATTGGGATGCTCCACTATCTGAGTCAGGTCAGTTTGAAAACCAATTCCAATTAAAACTTTTCAGTTATCAAGATATTTGTCTTTTCAGGCAATTATACGCAAAAGTATTACAAGACTAAAGAGATTATCGAAAAGTTCACAAAAGAGCGGAATTTACCACTAATTAAAAGACCTGATCCGCCAAAAGTACAAAATGCAGCCCATTATGGATCAGTTAAAGTTACAGAACAGCTACTAATGGAAGACTTCCTTAAACACGTGAAGGCCTACAATGTGGACAAACCAATTAACTCAGAACAACTGCCAATTGGACCTAATTATGGACAGAATGTAGGATTTACTGTCTATCGGACAACAATTCCAAAGAGCTCTTCAATGGTGTTTTCTAAAGGTGAGGGAAGAACGCCATATGTTTTGATAAACAATTATCTCATAATGACTTTGAAAACAATTTTAGGTCATATCAGAGATCGAGCCTTTCCTGTTATCGATGGAAACCATGAGATAAATCCTTACCTCCAATATAGCGATAAACCTATAACTTATAACTTTGATCAGAAGCTGTTCACAAAGAGTGGTAATAACCATACTCTCGATATTCTGGTCGAGAATATGGGTCGAGAAAAATTTGGGAACACCCTTAACAATCAGAGGAAGGGATTATCAGAGGATATTCTCATTGATAATAAGGTTCTCAAGAATTGGCAAATGTTTGCCCTCGACTTCAAACAAGACTTTATTGAAAAAGTAAGGACTGATAAGTGGAGTCCTGTTCAGCCTTACAAGAGTCCGGCCCTCTTCAGAACACATCTCACTATCAATGATGAGCCAAAAGACACTTTTCTTCGTATGGATGGATGGCATACCTCTATTGTCTTCATCAATGGCTTCAATATCGGCCGCCTTTGGAATAACGGTCCACAGAAGACACTCTACATTCCGGCCCCTATTCTCAAGAAAGGAAGTAATGAGATAATGGTATTCGAAACCTGGACTTCTGGCACTCAATTAGAGTTTGTTGACAAACCTGATCTTGGAAAATAACTTTGTAAATGATCATGCTTATATTTCAAAAATTAAAACTTAATAAAATTCCGGTCAATAAATGATAATATTATAATTATCTCCAAAAATATTCTGTTCTTTTTAATCACATTTTATAAGATCTGAATGAAAGTCCAAGGACAATAGTAGAATATTTCAGGAAATTTCCAAACATTAACCAAGATAACATTTATCTCAGGCAACACCTGTCATATAATGATAATAATCTAGAATTTAATCAAAAATAGTATAAAAAGGTATAAAAATTTCAAATTCAATTCAAGAAAAAATGTTTCCAAAAATCGTAATAATTTTTATTCTGATCAATCAGTGCCTGTCTTCTAAGCCATGGGTAGGTTTGGCCAGAGAGGACGCCTATTGGCAGAAATATCACCAGGAATTGGTCAATCAAACTGAATCTCACAAGAATGACATTAATCTTGTATTCATTGGTGACTCAATTACTTGGGGTTGGAGTCGGAACGGGAGTGAGATATGGAATAAGTCATACAAACCAAGAGGTGCTTACAATTACGGTATTGGAGGCGACAAAATTGAAAATGTAATTTACAGGATTGAAAACGGAGAACTGGATGATATCAGTCCCAAAGCGGTTGTGCTTATGATAGGTAATTTTGATTTGAAAAATGATTCACCATGATCAATTTGATTTCTTATTCATAGGTACAAATAATTTACATCACAATACTGTCCCCGAAATAGCACTCGGAATATACGAGATTAAGAAGCAATTGGAGGCAAAGTTCCCGAAGACCAAGATACTGATCCTGGCTATTCTTCCATTGAAGAGTACCATTGAGAACAACGCTCAAGAAGTCAATAAAATTACTGCAGAATTCGAGGACAAAAAACATGTATTTTTCCTGGACATGTCACCACACTTCCAGACAGCACCAGGTCCTGGCAAACAAATACCAGACTTATACAGAGACGACCATGTTCATTTAACACCTAAAGGCTATCAAGTATGGCACGATGTTATGGAACCTATGCTTAAGGAGGTCCTTGGTTAATAATTAATTAATAAAAAATAGACAATTAAAGTGCAAATATTTCTTTATTAAAATAAAGTAACATGCTTGTTTTAACCAAGATTAGGCTTATCAACGAACTCAATATGAGTTCCTTTGCCCTGTGTTTCAAAGATTATTATTTCGTTGACTCCTTTCTTGAGTAACGGCGCCGGAAGGTATAGGGTCTTAGTCGGTCCCTCTTTGCCATATCGGCCTAAATTGAAGCCATTTATAAAGACCTGGGATGTGGTCCAACCCTCTAACGAAACGTATGTGTCTTTTGGCTGATCGCTCAGCACAAGACTAGTTCGGTAGAGCGTAGGACTTCTGTACGATTCAATTGGTGTCCACTTTTGGTCCTTCAGTTTTGCAATGAATTCTGGCTTAAAGTCGAGAGCAAAGGCCTGCCATTCCTTCTGGACTTTATCATCGATGAGCACATCCTCTTGCATACCCTTCCTTTCAGTATTGAGAGTCATTCCCCAATTAATTCTTCCCATATTCTCAATCAAGATATCCAATGTATGTGAGCTCAGGGAGGAGTTGAATACCTTTTCGCTTATATTCAGAGCATACGGGTCTTTATGCCACTGAATGGCCGCGAATTGATGGCTGTCCACAGACACAAAACCCCTATCCTTCACATTACCTATCAAACAAATAAAGAGCAAGATTATTTTCTGAACAAACACACTGAGAAGTTGTTTATACCCTTTGAAAACTTTATGGAAGAGCTCTTTGGTATTGAAGTCCTGTAGAGAGTGAACCCGAAATTCTGGCCATAATTTGGACCAATATTTAGGTTCTCCATAAAAACTGGACCATCAGATAAGTGGACTGATTTCGCATACTTTAGGACTTCATTCAGAGCCAACTGTTCTTTGACCTCAACCTTCCCATAGGCAACAGCCGGTGACGCCTCCGGAGGCGAAGGCTTTTTGATTTTCGGCAAATTCCTCTCTTTTGTGAACTTTTCGATCAATTCTTTTGTTTTCCAATACTTTTCGGTATAATTGCCTGAAATTGAGATCAAATTAAATCCTTGTTATTATTGATTTTCAACTGACCCGACTCAGAGAGCGGAGCGTCGTAGTCATAACTTGTGACTATACCGCCGCTGGAACTCCAGCCCCAATTAGCGCCGGCACCGGCCATAAAACCGAAGTTAGTGCCGCCGATAAACATATAGATATTGACAGAAGAGTTCATCGCAAAGACAATGTCCTCGTATTGTTTGGTATACTTCTCGAGAGTCATAGTGTTGTGTTTACCGCCCCAGTTGTCAAACCACCCTGACCAATATTCCGCCACATATAGTGGTTTGTTTGGCTGCAGTTTCTTCACGCCCTCCAAGTTTTTGATGGCGTTCTCATTGAAATTAATTGTTTCCAAGAATTCTGGAAAAATTCAAAAGTGACCTAGTTGTTTATGTTTGTTGACTCACCTTCAAGTGTTCCTGATCTTGTTGGCGATGGGTCTGATGTGAAGAATAGTTCTTTCATTCCATACTTTTTGGCCATACCTTCGAGGGCTTTCATATAGAGGGCGTCCTCTGATTTAATGACAGTATTTCCATAAGAACTGAATTCATTCTCAATTTGAAAGCCTATAATTGGACCGCCATTTGTGGTGAACTGGAAGTCCTTTGCGATGGACAACAGTTTACTCCAATACCTGTCGACGGCTTCCAAATACGGCTTATAATTAGACCTCAACTTCATATTGGGATCCCTCAGAAGCCAAGCGGGAAATCCCCCGAACTCCCACTCGGCACAGATATAAGGACCCGGTCTGAACATCGCGAACATATCCTCCTCTTTGATTAGAGCCAGAAAATGTGTCAGATTCAACATTCCAGACTCAAAGTCAAATTTTCCAGGTGTTTCTTCATGGAGGTTCCAGGGAGTGTAGAGCTGAACCTAATATCAGTTCAATTATTATTAGAATTTTTGATCTCTAGATAATTTCACCATGTTAATTTAATTATTCGATTATGAAATAGAATCACAAGTCAGTGAACTTGATTGCATTGATTTGATAATTAATTTGGCCATCAACATATTTTATAAACAGAGTCATAAATTCTTTATCAATTATAATCTATCCTTGAACAAATAAACTACAATGTGTCTAATGATGTTTAAAAATTAACATGATCATTTTATATTAAAGAGCCTCTAATCAAGCAAATGTTGAACTTAATTAATATAGCACTGGTTATGGGTGAAGGACATATTAATTTGAATTTTAATTGAGACCACCCACTGGTCAGCATAGCACAGATCAGCACAGAATACAAAATGATAGAAATTAGTGTTTTATTTACAGAGTTTAATCCAGCTGCTTTGAATTTTCTTAAAATGTGTCGCCAATTATCCTGATGTACACGAAAGTAATGAAAGGAACCGCCAAATATTGTTATTTCTTTGCCATTAAGTCGGAAGGACTGTCCACTGGCCTCCAGACCCGATTTGATGCCTCCCTCTGTGTAGTACTCATAAAGTGTTGGCATATCTGCAGAATTCACAGAACAAACTAAATATAAAACAAATGCCAGTAATTTTGCCCACATTTTTCTAATCTTGCAATTAATTGAATCAAATGTTTAGCTCAGAATAGCACAGAATAACCTATCATACACTGACAAATATCATCTGCAAAAAAAAGTAGTGGAAAATCAACTTTATTTATATATAAATATATATTTCTATTGAATTATTGATTACTATATTTGAAAACTTATCTAAGAATTGATTAAATAAATATTAAATAAGTTTTATCTTCAAAAAATAAGTGGAATTTTTCTAGTCTTTGAAGTTTCAATTGCAGGAATAAATTCGAATTTTGATAGTAGAAACTTCCATTATTGTTTCATTCAATATTAACATGGTAAAATTGTTTACTAAAAAATTGTTTATAGTTTCTGTTTTTCAGACAAAATTTATTCAATCACTTATTCCTGGAGTAAAAAAATGAATAACTGTTTGAATAACGTTTGAATAACACTATTACCCGGATGTTTATCATATCGATATCAATCCATAAACCAATTAATCAGAACATTGTTAACAATAATAATATTCTGAGTCCTTCCGGTTCTTCGTTTCAGTAGTTTCGGCAAAAAGTTGTGATTTATTTTGATTATTGAGTCCTTTGAACAAAATGTTTGCCCTTTTAAGTGATCTTTCATATACTTTACGAGACTTTTGGGAAATACTTTCCGTTAAATGTAATTATTTATAGATTGAGAGACAGACAGGAATTATACGGTGTTTTGTCAGACAATAAAACCGAGAGGAAAGACCTAAACACTGAGGGGAGAGACTCCATAAACCAGTAGCGCTCAGACCTCACACACACAGGCATTAAGTCTTAAGAAATAATTCCTACAAATAAACAGTTAAATGAAATACGACTTATGTCTTGAGTTAGTCTTTAGCTCTTCAGTCAAAATAAACAGCTATTAAACGGAGGAACAGATATTCAGAGGCTTTCACTCAAAAACAATAAATATTTTTATTAAAGAAAATCAATAATTGTTTCAAAAAAGTCTTCAAAAACTGATTTTTCGCACAAAAACTACTCTTAATTAAAGTCAATGTAATTATCGATAAACGAATTGATCTGATCTTTGAATTTAATGATTCGGTTGTCGTATACATAGCTATCCGTTTCGGTGGGGAATGAGATAATGCCGTCCAGTATTGTCGAACGGCCGACACCACAACAGGTTCGGTAGTGAAACATTAGGGCAACGCTTGGCTCCGGATGTTTGATGTCGTCTTCGGTTGCGTCAGAGGACAGTTCCATAATTGAGTGAACGCCAACCCTATCGACCAGTTGTGGCCTCAAAACTATAAGCTTATCCCTCCACCCCTTGTGCCAGATATGACTCTGTCTATTAAAATGACTCAGAATTCTTGGGAATGACTTAAACTCATTGGTATTGAATTCACAGCAAATGAAGGCATTCCTTATGGAAAGGGCGACACTTTTCTCACTTTTTTCATATTCACTATAAATATAGTCTTTAAGAGTCTTCTGATTGAAAGGTACTATCAATTCGTCCATATCTATGAAAAGAGTGATCTTTGAGCGATACCTATGCAGACAGTCGTCTTCAGAGGCGTATTGGTGTATCTGAAACTCATTTGGGAACCGATCTCCAGTTTTGGTGAGCCAGGGATACAGGTCTACAAAGTCTGGCATTGAGTTCAAGAGCTGTAGGACTGGCTCTGACACCGACTCCTTATAGAAAACAAATTTGTTTATACCATTAGTTCTGTAATAAGCGATGAACTCAAGTAATTGAACTACAGATGAATAACCGGCGAAGAAGGGTCGGACACAGACCACAATGTCTGGCCTTTTTGTCACCGCTTGATCCGGTTCGTAAAGAATAAATATTCGGTCTGACATAACACTAGTCTTCTTGTGGACAAGTCTTAGATAATTAGGTCTAATATTAGGCAACAAATCACAAGTAATTCTCGTCGAATAAAAAGGATCTTTTATTTTGTGGAACTTTGCGTTAATTTTGATGATATTCTTCTGGTTTTCGTCAAAGAAGTGACAGTCAAACACTTTGTCGTAATAATCGAATAACTGATCCGAAAAGTTGAGGCCATTGACTGACCCGAGAATGACAACCGTTTTGTTGTTATTCCGACTGAAAGCCGAAAACACATAAAACGGTTCATAATTGTCGGCAATAATTCTTTGCCAATAGTTTTGGTCACTTTTCTCGGCCATTGTTTTATTGGTTGGCTTTAACTTAATCTCTTTGTCGTGGATCAGATTCCTGTGATAACACTTATCAACGCATTTAGGCCTATAGTCCTCACAATAACTATTTTGACACTTTTGACCCAAACAGTACCGGCAGTCAAAGAGCCACCAAATATTAAACAACACATTATAGCCGATAACCACTAATAAAATCAACATTGATAACCACTTAACCAGGGTAAATATTCTGCGTAACCTTGGCACAGAATAGCCCTGTCGATTTAGCAAAGAATAAAACTTCATTCTGTGTTTAAAAAGTATAATAAATAATCAAATTATTTCAGACATTGTTTTCATTTGTTTAAAACCAGAAACCATTCCATAATTCAATCATAATTTGCAAGATTACAGTTCTGTTGTGTTATAGCTCAGGCGCTGATGAGCGCCGTCAACATAAGCCTGTGCCTCCAAACAAACAATTGTAAAACACTCTTCAATTTTATAACAGTTTCTAATGGAAACTAATACTAAAGTACAGATAATGTTACTTAAAATGAGCAAGATTAACAAGATAAGACTTAAAAGGATACCATGGTATTTCCTCGACAATCATTTTATATTTTTCTCTTTTTCCAACTAAAGTAACACTAAAGTAAAGCAATTTTGACTCTATTAGACTTAACCTTGGTGATGTCATGAAAAATATTTTATTACTATTATTGTTTTATTTGACTGTAATTGAATCTAGCTCAAATTCTGATTAATCAATTACAATGTATAAACTTGTTTTTTGTCATGTTTTCAACTCAACCATTAAAATTTACAGATATTAAACAGAACTCTTGAATAATACAATATTTTTATTATAAATTATTTATTAAATTAAAATTCAAAACTTATTACATATTATAAGGTCTTGTCTACAGTGAATCACAAGAGAGTTGATATCAGCGAAGTCCAAGATAAGTACCATCAGTACAGATAAGTCTCAAAAACAACAATAAAAAGTCTTAAATAAATCGGAAATCAGTTCCAAAAGAAAACACAAAATTTTTAACATAAAAAAAAATAGTCGGGGCACCAAGAGCAGATTATATACTCCGAAACTTTGTTATCGTCGTAAAAATGTGCCATTAATAATTGCCCATTATCGTTTTATTAATGGCGAAAATTTCAAAACAAAGTAATTACGTCATTCAAAAGATATTCCCACACTATCAAGGTAATATATTTGAAATAAAATTATTAAAAGATATACCTTGGTTATCTTACTCATAACTTTAATGCCTATTATAAGAGATGATAAAAATATGGTTGGACCATGGCGATTAAATTTTAAAATTTATTTACATTTTTAATTGGAGTTAGCAAAATAGTGCAACCAATTAAATTATAAGGATCATATCAAGCAAAAAATGAAAGGTTTTTCATTTACATTAATTTATTTGTGAGAAAACATATCAAAGTATTTCAGGAAAAGTAAGACCAGAAGAGATAGAATCTGGAACGAAATAAATTTGATTAATAAGAAACAATGTGAGCATGATACAATTTACTTCATAGCATCGAAAGTAATTAATGGAGAATAATTTCCAACAGGTAAAGCCGAGATCATTTCGCGACAAAAACTCTAAGGTGTTAATTGCCTGAAAAATAAATTTAAACTTGAAAGTTTTTAAATAAACCACGGAGAAAAAAATTCGACCTTGATCGTTGTTCGAGTCCTATACAAAATGTATTTGTTTTTCTTTGATATGTTTTTATCGAAACTTATTTTATATTTAAATAAAATTTTGTGAAAATCATTAATACTTTTGTTGACTGAAGAGGCAGTGAATATGACGAACAAAAATATTGAAACAATTAGTATAAAACGGTAAATAAAAATTAACTTAATTATAATATTCACAGATTTGAAAAGAGCCATGAACAATAAACAGGATGAAACTGTGCCCATTGATAGCCAAAAGATGATCAAAATCTTTGACCAATAAGTAGTGTTGTATTCATTGACTTCAATACAAATACAATCAATTGATTTGAGAATTGATT
>JAQIXD010000342.1:0-29859 GCA_034699985.1 Minunthozetes semirufus
TATGGAAAATCATTGATATCTACTTGATTCTTACTTATTCCTCCCTTGATTCGCCTTTGACCACCTGGTCACCCTAATACTGAGGGGCGGATGAAGGCTCACATCTCGCCGAATAAACTGAACCATTAAAGTATAATACCCTTAAACGAGAGAATCATTTATAAACTCTTAGAAAACAATCGACAAAAATATTTTGAAACATTTAAACGATTTAACGGAAGAAATAAAAGTCGAAAAATGGTATTAAACTCCGAAATGAATAGACTTTTATGGACTCAATAATAAAAAGAGTTATAAATAGAGGAACTGATCGGTCAGAGTGAAGCAATTAGGGAATTGGTTGCCATACCATACACTCCTACATACACTTCTTCCATATCTGATTGTGTGACCTTAGTTTGCAATCTAGTGATTCACTGCTTAATAGATGACAGCAATAATGTGATGATCTCAAGGGGTATATCACTAAACCTTAATTTCAAACTTAAATCGGATTTCAAACACAAAACTCAATGAAAACCAACTGAACTGTTAATTGAAAACAAAAACAGAATATTCTGGTCTTTCCTCTCGACTAAAGTATCCTCAACTATGGAAGTGCTCACAGAATTTGTGATAAGTTGACAGATAATAAACTAAAGCCATTATTATAATCATGGATAACGAAATAGAGAACTCATTTGGAGTCTTCCCATTCAATTGCTTTCGCTCAGACATCAGATCCAATACTTGATCTCATCATTTGATGTCCGATAAGTATATTCAATACATTTGACGAAAAACAACTCTTCAGACAAATATTGTAAATCCACTTATAGTATATCCATCTCCTTTTTGTTAGAGACAGTTCCCTCTTATGTTTTCCTATTCTTGATGTGGATTTTGATTAGACATTAATACAAAAACAAGACTCCTCTTCAACAATACGGGCAGTCATTCCTTTTGATACATACTTTCCTATCTAAGGATGAGTTGCTATAAGAAGCAGAGAATCAGGAATTCATATAAAATCTTATTCTTCGGATATATTTCAGGAAAAAAATGTCTCAAATTTCTCATTAAAATTACGATTACATAGACTTTGTATTAATAAGAAAAATGTAATTTTCTATTAAATGAGAACTAATATTAAATTATATCAAATCTTAGGCAAAAGAATCCCTCGATTAAACAGACCTTACAATACATGTAGTATTTAATTCCAGTTTAATGAATCTGAAACTAAAGTGATCTAAAAATAAACATACATTTGATTCTTAAATTACACTCAATTTTATTGATCGGAATAACCGATAGTTTTGAGGCATAAACTCATTTCGGAAGTTCTTGTAAATCAAATGAAAACCAAGTTTATTATGCTTTGAACAAAAATGAACAAATAAATGGGTCAATGCTTTGCCTTAATTCAAGTTTAAATATATTAAACTATTTATTAATGAAAATATCATTAAATAAAAGTGATATTAAACGAGATATTTATGTCGATATAAACGACTATTTTTTGTGGATTTTTCCTCAAAACAAATAAAAAACAAATCTAAAAATGTCTCAATTATTAGATAAAGAAGGGATGAGTGGTAATTATGATGTGCTGTCAGGAAATGGAAAATCCTTTTCGGGTGATTTCGAGATAAACAACTCATTGCTATAATATTTGATCGAAATCATTAAAAGGCATGTTTCAGATAAGCCATTTAATTTTTATCCAATTAAAATAATTAAATATTCAATTAATGGCTCAATTAATAAGCATAAGGGCAATAATAGCATGGTGTTCGCCTCTTTTTTAAAGGTCAATTCAGGCAAAAGAGTACCGACATTTCGAGATGTAATACCAATGAAATAATAATCTGGACTAACATTTCCTTAGGACTCGTATCTAAGGACTTAAATCCATTAAATTAATTATATGTCTGAACACCATTACTAACAATTTTAAGGCTTTTCCTGACCTGAGCTGACTTTTCCGTCAGATATATCTTAAGTGGAAAATTCACTTCAATTTCTCACTTCAGAGGCTGTGGTCTAAAATCACATTTTTTGCAGACAAACCAAAGGGTAGGAAATCTAATTGATCCTGAATTTCTCGGTTTCTGGCATTCATTCAGTTTAATCATCAGAAGTGAAATAAGTCGTGACCTGACTCTCGACTAACGACTAAAATATAGCACTTCTTTAGACTACAATCGGAAGAAAAAAGAGTCGAAAAGTGTCTAAAAAATCAAAATATAATTCAAAAGAATTGGAAAATCAATAAAATATTTTTCAAACCAAAAAGTCTTATTCAATATTCAGAGACTTCTTTCGCTTCAATTTCTATTTAAATCCAATTTCCAGAGAAAATCAGACAAATCCTAACCAACAGAGAGATATTAGGTCAGACTTGTCATGAGGTAAGACACTCACAGACACACACTCTGAGACATTTCGCAAAGAAAAGGTATCGATTCAGAAGAATATCAATAAAAAGAATTACAAACTGAAACCAATTTCAAGACTATAATACTCATAGATTAAATTCGTGTATAAAAACACATCAAATATATCTCGATATAAATATATTTGTATTACTATTACATTGTATCTGATAGGAAGAGAGTGAATAAAAACAGAGAATAATTTGTTATTAATAACTATAACGTAATATTGAAGTAATAAAAGCTATGAAAATGTGATTGTTTAGTCAAATACGCTATTATTATGTATTTGTTTCGAATTAAATGCGAAGGTTTTGAGCAATAAATTATATAAAAGAATGGTTCGAGTGATCAGATTTGCCAACAGAATATTCCTATCCTCGTGTTTTAATGTAAATTTATTGGGCACAGCCTCTCACATGTCGTGTACAAAAGCAATTTCTCATTAGGTTTTTAATAATATCATTAGACAAGGCTTTTGATGGCTATAATAATAACCCATTGGGAGTCTAATGTCTAACTCCTGACTCGATGACAGCTCTACCATCGAAATGAGACGACTTATAGTACTTTAATAGTATTGTCGATATTATTGTTGATTCCATTGTCGATACCCTAAATATCTTTTAATGTATTGGATTTAATTGTGAGCACTGGGTATGCGATACTTATGGTCTGGTGGCCTGAATGCCTAATTAACCTCTGAAGACATAGCGATTGGATTTTAATGATAAAGAGATACTTCTCTTTCAAACCCTGAATAAGGAATCACTACTCGACTCCTCTTTAGAAGTGTTTAGAAATGATTGCATTTCCTCTACTTTTGTCTGTAATTTAAGTCAAAAATGCATTAAAAGCCACTCTCAGAGTGAGATCACAACTCTTTCCTCATATTAATCATTCAAAGTATTCAATGAATGACTTAAAGTATGTCTTAAACCGTAGTTTTGCTGAAACGATAATTTTTATTACAAACCAATTGAAGGGTTGTTTGCATACGGGTCTCAAAATTGAGCAAAAAAGCTGACTTAACATCAATTCTCTGACATATTTCCGCAAAAATGAATCCAATTATTCCTCTCATGTCTTATATTATTAAGAATCAGATTTTGAAAGATATTCAGAGAATTCAAACGCAGAACAAACAATGAAGAAGAAGAAGAAAAGAAGAAGAAGAGGAAAGATAAGAGAGGAATAAGAAATGAATTGCTTCGGAATCCTTTTATTTGCGCAAAAGAATTAGTGGTTTACCCCGAATATAATTATTATTATATTTTCGAAAAATCATGTTCAGTGAGGGAAAGCCTATTGTATTGAACGAATACATCAAAAGCTGAGCAATACTTCAAAAAATTTATGATACTTTTCTCATAATGAGTACTATTAAAGTCAATCCATTATTTATATAATGCTTTACCTCGACATTTAATAATAGGCTATTCACTAATGTATGGTAAAAACAAAAACAAACTATTCTTTAATGTTATATAAAAAAAATATTTTCTCTCTTTTCATAACAAAAATAAAAGAGTGTTTGCCTTCAGACTAGAATTCCTCACTATTTTGCGACAAAATTAAAAATTCTTGTAATTCTGTTGCACAGGTATCTGAATATTCTTGTTATTCTTGTCTATCACATGTTGTCTCTCACAGGAATAGTATTACGTGTAGTGCAGAGTAAAATACTTTTTCAGACTCACCTTAGGAATAGTTTTCCAAACGATTGTTGTTTTTATATGTTTTGTGTCTTTCAAATTGTTTTAATGTAAAGAATCGATAAAAACCAAATGATATCATAAATTTGAAACGTTTTTAAGGCCACAAAAACGACATAATGTTAAGTCTGTTCCAAAAATTGTCGGACTTCTGGACAGTCTTCTCATCAAATTATAGTCACTTTTCAGATGAAAGGCAAACGAACCTCAGATTCCAATTAAGTCATGACCGGAATCGACAAATGTCTCAATAAATTCAATCAATGGATAAAAGTTTGGCCAAAGTTTTCAAAATAGACTCAAAAAAGAGTTCAAAAATATTTCACTTAATCTCAACAAAAGAGAAGACAAATGGAAAGGTATGTCAACAAATGGGATCAGTTCAGGTGATTCCAAAAACAATTATTCAAACATTAAATCACAAAAACAACAATAAAATCAAAGTTTATTTTTATTGAAAATTTTTAAAAACAGAATAACATTGAGAGAACAGGTCTGTCAGGTCTGCCTACAGACATGTGTCGGTGATTCTGGCGGTTGTCTAATGTTTGAGTGTTTGTGTAGTCATAGCTCTTGTTTGAGACCGATATCGCTATAACTGCCAGCGCTAACAACTCTGCCACTGAGGCCGCTATTTAGAGCGCAATCCCTAATGCGACTGTCCGTTCCGGCGGTACGTGTCGTCACGTTTTATCACTGAATCTCTTTTTCAATGCTATGACTGTTTTGCACAGAATATTGATTTGAGAGCCAAACAGTCGGCACAAAACACAACAAAAGATCAGTTAAAACAAATTTAATTAGTTTTTTGTAAACAATAATTATATTCTTTTTTTTGATGTCTTTCCCTTTCCTTCAAACCATATATGAGTCATAAAAAAAGTGGTTCCAAACAAAAAAATAATTCAATTATTTGACTTTACCTCCAAACCAGAGGATCAGTTAATTCAGAAGAGAGTCAATTCATTAGGGAATTGATTCCTCAATAATTGTTTTATTCAATTATTTTAATTAAAAATGAGTAAAGAATTGCGAAAAATAACGGAAATAACGAATAATTTGTTTTTGTTTTTCAATTTATTACTACTTTTTGAACAAATAAAACAATTTCTCAAATAAACTGAATATTAGTTTAATATTTGAAATAATCTATGATTTAGTCCTCCCTTTCCTTATGTCAGAGATATCTTAGATTTGGCCGAAAGTTGTTTTAAATCAGACAAACACTTCTGGAGGACATCCTTTTCAGACATAGCGCTCACACTCTTCTCGACGTTATTGATAATCCAGTTAACCATATGCTGCTGTTGGAACTGGCGCTCAGCCGTCTGTCGAGCAATCATATACTCCAATCGGTTGCGGACCTCACTGTAAGCGACCATTTGTCGGCGCCGGAACTCAGCCTCCAATTGAAGTTTAATATTCTCTCGTTTGGCGTCGAATACAATCCTCTGTTCCTTTGCGTTCTGTTGCGACTGATTCTCAGTTTGAATCATATTATTAAGAAAACCAATCATTCCTTTTTGCCATAAGTCCCAACTCTTCGCCTCATCCTATCATCAGTTCATCAAACAATTGATAATTAATTTACAGAACTTTTGGTCAAAAATTTCATTCATTTGAATAGAAATCAAAGAGTTTTCAAATATATCTCAAAATAAGACATCAAATGACAAATGAAAGGATAACTCACATCAGCCGATGTACAGTACCACTCCCTGAGCTTAGGTCCGGCCTTTTTGCAGACGATGGCCGTCAGTATAGCCAACGAGACTCCGGTATAGAACTCGTGTTCGACAATAAAGAATTCTTTGGACATGAGGTATGTCATAAAACCGGCGCCGAAAACGTAAGGACCGGTCACTCCTGTCTTCTCATAAAAGAATTCGAACCACGAGTTGGGAACGACATAAAGTCGAGTCCTCTCAGGCATTAACGGAGGCATTATTCGGGGAAAGTTTTTCACATCACGAGAGGGACTCTTATCGTCATTAATGGTCGGAAAAGTGTCAGCGAAACGGATATTAAGGAAGTCTTCGAGTGACTGAGTTTTGGGGTCGTATTCAACAGAATTGGGATCAGTTTCTGAAACTTGTGGTAAAGGAGGTGCCACTGTTAAGATGGCCACATCATCTCCTTGTCGCCCACGAATCTCTTTTATGGTCTCTGCCTCCGACGACGAGTGTCGGACCGCCTGATGACTCATATATGGCTTCGATAGTGTCCTCAAAACATTCCCTTTAAGACAATTAATCATAAATTAAACCAAAAGTTCAATAAAGTGGTCAAAACTGTAGAGAAAATCGTGAATCAGAATCAAAACAAATCCTTACTCGAGTTGAAGACTAATCGCGACAACATTTTGGCGATTATTCACTGATTTTTCACTCAATCTATAAATCTATTGAAAAATATATAAATAAATGAAAACAAATTGATTTCAATGGCAAGAACTGACCTCAAAATCACCAACTGATGAGACAATCGGTAAAATCGATAGCAATGGTCGCCGATCAATGTCACTGAAAGTGCAAACTAGTGATCGACAATAGATGGCAGACCTGTTGACCTCTGCTTCAAGTCATGTGACTCTGCGTTTAAAACGTGTTTGACTGCAAACAGTATTCATATTTCCGTTTCCTTTTGTATTAACCATTCATTAGTTATCAACACTTAAAGTGAGTCTTATTTTCATCTGATTTTCTTAATTTAGTTTTAATTTCAATCAATTTTTAAAATCAAATTATATTTCAATCATTTCTTTGTCTTATAATTGAATTAATGGCAGATCTTGTTATGTTTTTCGCTGTTTTTTAGACCGAAATCAGAATGAGTTGATCGCAAAGTGATCGTAATTTTTAGCCAAAATTCAATGATTTGATTGAAGTTTAAATTGATTTCAATGTTTTAATTGATATTAATTTTGTCTTTTGCTATTGTCATAGATGGCGGACAACGCTCCAGCCGGTGGTGCAGCAGACAGAGGTGGACAAAGAGGTGGATTTAGAGGTGGTTTTGGCGGCAGAGGTCGTGGCCGAGGACGTGGTGGTCGCGGCGGAAGAGGAGGCAGAGGTCGCGGTAGAGGTGGCAAAGAAGGCGACAAAGAGTGGGTTCCGGTCACCAAATTGGGACGACTCGTCAAAGACGGAAAAATCAAGTCTTTGGAGGAGATCTACCGCTTCTCTCTTCCCATCAAAGAGTTCGAAATCATTGACTTCTTTATCGGTCCCCAACTTAAGGACGAAGTCTTGAAGATAATGCCCGTTCAGAAGCAGACCAGAGCCGGTCAGAGGACTCGTTTCAAGGCTTTTGTGGCAATCGGTGACTACAACGGACACGTAGGCCTCGGAGTCAAATGCAGTAAAGAAGTGGCGACTGCTATACGCGGTGCCATCATTTTGGCAAAACTGTCGGTCATTCCTGTCCGCAGAGGCTATTGGGGTAACAAAATCGGAAAACCACATACCGTTCCCTGCAAGGTATGCATCGCTCACTCTTTAGTCCTGTCTTTCGCAACATTAAAGCGGAAGAATTCGGTCTCTTCGGAGGCTTTGAGTCCTTCCCTTTATTGTAGTCCTTTGAGGTCTTTATCCAATTGAATGGTTGGCCTCCACTACAGTGTTGTAGAGTAAAGGGTTGCGTCCCTTCGGGGACAGCGACCGCGAAGTGCATATTCCATAACCTTTTGTTAGCCATTATTATGGCTTTGATTCTTAAGACAGACCATGCATTCGACAGTCCTTTCCTTTCCATTATTGAGACAATTGTTTCGATTTTAAGACTATTTTCTAATTTATTCCAATTCTTCACTTCAGGTGACCGGAAAGTGTGGCTCCGTTTTGGTGCGTCTGATTCCAGCCCCGAGAGGTACTGGCATTGTGTCGGCTCCCGTTCCCAAGAAGTTGATGCATATGGCGGGTATTGAGGACTGTTATACGTCAGCCACGGGTTCGACCTGTACTTTGGGTAACTTCGCGAAGGCTACCTATCAGGCCATCAAACAGACCTACTCTTATCTGACGCCCGACTTGTGGCCGGAGTCACCTCTGACTAAGTCTCCGTATCAGGAATATCACGAACACTTGACTATGCCTACCGCTGCGGGAGGACTGTCCTTCTAAACTACTATCTGTTGATTTAATGCAATCAATAAAGAAGTTTTGAATTGAATTTTGTCTTAAATTCTTGTCTTTAAATAAAACTAATGATTGGTTTAACTCTTGGCACAGCCTTATGGTTGCCTCTGATGGTACTCCCATCTGATCCTAATTATGACTAACAGTTCTGCAAATGTTGGTTTCAATTATTCAAATTCGGAGCTTATTCTGAGCGGAAAAACTAGTTTTGGAAACAAATCTTTTGAATAGTTTTTGTTGAGTTTTCTCTGAATATAATTCTATGAAAATCTATAAATCATTTAAAAACCAAAAATGACTTCATTTTAATGAATAATTTATTCATATGTTTGTTAAGAATAAGAGAATCAAAGAGTTATTAAAACAGATCCATAGCTTAGATGTCTGGCAGAGAGAGCTTTTGGGGACCGCCTATAAAAGTGATGCCTTTAATAGCCGTCTAATTGAATGGAAACGCCGTATAATATACAGCGAAAAGTAGGCGTCGCTTATGATTCGCATTCAATAAATAAGTTTTTCCACATTCAATGTGTTGTTTGTGCTGTTCCTCTGTTTTATTCTGTGCTGGGTTTTAAAGGCCTGTGTTATGCCTGTGCTTACTGTTATTGATTGCGGAAAATCCACTCCGGATTAAGTGGCGAACCATTGGATGCCAATCAAAGCGATGAACAGACAGACAGTGTTTGGATGACTGTTAACAACAGTACCGTATTGTCAGTCATTAATATCCGACAAATAATCAGATGATTTGCAATCAATGACTCATTTATTTAAATGTGAGTCAGTATTACATAAGTGGCTATTTTTAAATCACCTTTTGTTGAATCAATGATTTTGTTTTTCATATATTTTTACCGTTTAGTCAACAATTTTCGGTTCGTTTTATAGTTTTTGTTGTTTTTGTTTTAAATTGTGTCCAAAATCATGACATAAATGTCGTGACAAAAGATTTTTGTTATAATTTTAGTTTTTTTGCTGACATTTGCATCAATTAATGATTTGTTTTGATTCAAACTCACATCTAATCAATGAATTTATAATCATTTGCCATCTTTTTGATAATAATTGTCACCGATAATCAAAGTCGATATACGAATAATGGGTACCAATTGGTCCGCAAATGGATCGCCGGTCCATCAACAGTCGGTTAATCGCCACAAATCTATTAACAACCATCAGATCAATAGTGTTGTCAAACATTCGGTGACATTAACTGACAAACACTCCACTCATGAGGTCGACCAACAAATGCCGGACACTAATGAACTCGAGAGGCGTTTCACCAAAGGTTTGCCATTTGTTGTCTTCTTTTGAATTGAATTTAAATCTCTGTTTTTGTGTTCAGTGTTGGCGTCTATGGACTTACCGCCCGATAAGGCAAAACTTCTTCGGGGGTATGACATCGAGAGGAAGTGGGAAATGATTAAAGACAACGAAAAAGTGACGGCAAGAGAATCACCAGATTTTTATCTGCGAAAACTGTCCACATATTTAGACCCAAAGGCCAGCAAAAGCACGAAAAAAGTGCGACAATTAGGGGGTTCGACATCGACTCAAGTGCTCAGAGATCTTGAGATCTCTTTGCGGACAAATAGCATCGAATGGGTTCGGGAATTCCTCTCCGAATCCAATAACGGTTTGGATATTCTCATCGAATACCTGACCTTCAGACTAGTGACTCAACAGCAACAACAACAACAGCTCAAAGACCAGCAACAGATCCAACAGCAGAACGGAAGCGCTGATAACCTCAGCGGTAGTCAAGACATCACAACAAATACCAGTTTATTGAGGTTTGAGTTCAGTACCAGATTTCTATTCTTCGGGCTTTTCCTCTACTTTTATGAGCCTTTTGTTAACTGTTATCTCAACTGTTGTTTCGATTGCACATGAATTTCATCTGATATAAGGAAATCTACTGAAAAACAGGCGTTCCTTAAGTCTTAATAACTCTTAATTGAGTGAAATATTTATTATTTTATTAATTAAATAGACTTTTGATATGAATTACAGAAAAGTATTTATAATTTTATAAATATTTTATGCATTTTTGCCTCACTTTTGGTCATATGATATGAAAATTCCGGTGATTTTGAGTTTAGTTTATGCGATCAAAAGCTGATAATATTCAACAATATTTCCAGATTTATAATCTTGTAATTTAAATCCCCCTTAAAGTATAGTCCGTAACCCTTTCGTGAGTAATTGTCGTTTTGTAAAACTCGTTGAATACTTGTTCTTTTGGGAGTAATTTAATCTTCAGTTTGATTTGCTTTTGAGATAAATTCCTCGAATAAAAAAATATTATAAATATTATGTAAATATAATGTATTTTTTCGGTGAATATTACCTCAAATGAAATGATATTTCATTTTTCATATGAAAACTCTTTTTCTTTTCAATTGTTAAACAAAAAGACAAATATTTTCGAAATAACTCTTCAAATGAATTATTGTTTTTCGAGTTTCGAGAAATGATTTTGAAGTAATGTTTAAGTATTTGTCTCTCAACTCGTTTTGGGAATAATTTTCAAATCAAATCACAATAGGCTTTGAATGGCAGACAAGTAATGATACTCTAACTCAAGATTAAGACGTCCTCTAACTCTGGAGTAATGATTATCTCAGAAGTTATTGTTTTTATTGAATCCTTAGTTTTCAAACAAATGTTTTTTTTTGAATTCATTTGAATTAATCTTTATTTTCCTTTAAATTTGTTTTTGATATTTAAATGAATTTATTGTCAATTAGTGATTGAATTGAATTGAATTGAGTTCAAAGTCATGTTAAGCCTCTCTCCCATTGGCTGCTATTAAAGCGATTAATTTTTTGTTGATTTTTTAGGTTAAATGTGTTTTTCAATTGATTACTCTTTTTTCATTCCGTCCTCTATTACCAAGAATTCAATTATACATAAAAATTGAATAAAATTTCCATTTCTATAGAAAATGTGAGTTAATTGGGCACAGAATGAAAGCGAAACCAGAATTAATAGGACATCATGTATAGCACAAGTGCTATAATAATGGAAAGCCTAAAATTAGTCACACATTTGCTTTTCATTAGTCTTTCTGGCAGTGTTTGTGACGTCTGATAATGTCTTTTCCAACAGTTCTCTGTCTTTATCTTGAATTTCAATAGTATTGTAATCTTTGATGAACTGCTTGTTATGGTTTTGTTTCCTGTTTTCAAATGGAAATCCCTTTCATAGAAATTGAGGCCTAATTTAGTGTCAAAAAGCAAAGGAAACGTGAAATGAAAAATCAGTTTTAATTCATCGCACTATTGATTAGTAATTAAATAATTAGCTTTTAATTAGATTTTGTTTACATAAACACAAAACTTATGTTTGAATTATTTGACACTTAATTGCATTAATTGAATAGTAATTGGAATTTGAATCCAAAGGTTTTTCCACGAAAAAGCGATTATCCAAACACTTATTATTCATTAATTTCACGGTTGTTATAAACAAGGCATTAGTCTAATGAAAAAATGAGTCAATTATCGTATCAGTTAATAAACAACTGATTAGATAGTAATTACTCAATGAATGCAATTCTCTCAGCCTTTGATCATTAGCTGTGATAATAGGCAACACATTCTTCTGGTTTTATTTATACTCTTTTTCTCAAACGGATATGCGATTAGATTTTGATTGATTTATGAGAACTTCTGTACAAATATTCCCAACTGAGCCCTGTTTTGTCATTTAAGACAACACTTCAAAAAATGTTTAATATTTAGAAAACAAAATAATGATTGCATTGAAAACAATTTCAGGTATTTTATGGAGAATTTCCCAACGATTTCCCTTTTTTTAGCCAACGGTTCCGATGAATTGAATTGTCTTTCATTCCTATTGTTATTAGACTATAATTTATTGAAAGTCTATTATTTATTATTATCTTCACTCCAGCCCTGTTTCAGTGTCATTGTGTCTTAGCGAAGGCACAGGCTGTAGAACAAGGCTCACCACTCCTTTTACTTCGCGATTGCATGTTAAGAGTCCTTTTTAGAGGAAAGTATTCCTCGAAATTCAAATCTAATGACTCCTTATTCGTCATAATTTGTCTGAATTTAATGAACACATAATAATGACAGAGAAGTCCGAATTCAATGAAAAGCCGATCCATTCCCCAGTTTCTCGAACCTCCACTCGCAGTGCAATTGATTTTGTGCTAAAAGTATTGGAATTCCTTTCTCGTGATGAATACCCCTTTGTGTTGAGTCGATGTTCTCTTTCTTTTAAGAGTCAGTATTCTGTCCGAAAGGGTTGTGTAATGTTTGTTGAAGTTTCTCAAGTTTTTGCTTAAATTCGTTAAAATCTCATTAGTTTTCGTGATTTTAATGTTTGAAGTGTTTATTGATTTATGAATTGACATACCTTTTGATCGTAAGTCAGATATGATATGAATTTTTGTCAAAACTTCTTATTTTAATAATTTATTGAAAGCCTCCGCTCAGTCTTACATCACTTCTAGAGGTAAAGCCATAACTATTTAGCCATTAATTGATTGAATCCCAACAAAAACTATGAAAAAGTCAGTCAATAATAATCACTTAAATGTTAATAATTTATCGATTTATTCAATTTTGTTTGAAATAAGTATTCGAGTCATGAATTTGAATTAATTCTGGTTATAATCTTGTCGTGATTTTATCGCTTTTCTCAGCTTTTATTCAATATTTATGCAATGAATGCAAACATCGGTTTAAAATTCAAGTTTTTTTCACATAATTTCGTTTGATTTTTGTCTTACTTTGCATTTTATTTATTGTTTTTCATCAAAAAATTAATTGAAATCTCTTTCGAATTCCAATCAGTTTTTCAAACACTGATTGAGTAATGTTTGGGTAAATGATTAAGACTGAAAAGCAGAGACGATGATCAAGATCATTTGATAATTTCATAACTGACCTAAAATATAATTGAGGGGAAAACCATAATAATTATTGTTGAGGTTTAGCCTTAATTAGCGCTGCTTTTGTTGAATCCGTGGTCCTTGTGATCAAGTAATTGAAGGTTTATTGACAATATGCTATTGTGATTAGTTTTTGGTACACCTGGTCATCCCTGAGCGCCAATTATGTTAATTAATTCCCAAACTTTTAATTATTTAATTAAAAAGTAATTACAATTCAATGGATTAATCATTAATGCGATCGAAACGACAAAAAGCTATAATTAGAATGCATTTTAATGTGTGTCCATTCTATAGGCGTCCGTCACAACTGTTCTCCCGCCAGCACTCAACAAAACTGAAGTTGGGACAGGTGGGGGACGACGTTCATGTTTGCATAATGTGTATGAGAGCTATTATGAACAATAAGTTCGGGTTTAACCTCGTTATGGAACACAATAATGCAATCAATTGTATCGCTCTAAGTCTTAATCATCAAAGTCTTCGCACAAAATCACTTGTTCTGGAACTGTTAGCCGCCATATGTCTGGTCAAAGGCGGACATCAGATAATTCTGAACGCATTCGACAATTTCAAAGACGTCTGTAATGAGAAGAATCGGTTCCAAACTCTTATGCATTACTTCATGAACTCAGAGAACTTCAACATTGACTTTATGGTCGCCTGCATGCAGTTCATCAATATTATCGTCCATTCCGTTGAGGACATGAACTTCAGGGTTCACCTCCAGTATGAGTTCACGCAATTAGGTTTAGACGATTACCTCGAGAACAAGTTGAGGAATACTGAGTCAGAGGACCTTCAGGTCCAGATCCAGGCTTATCTTGACAATGTGTTCGATGTCGGCGCTCTTATGGAAGACGCCGAGCATAAGAACGCAGCGCTAGAAGAGTGCCAACAAATGGCACAGCAGTTGTCACACATGCATGAAGTGCAAAGTGATTGGGAGAACAGGTATGAAGAGCTGGAGCGCTCTCTTCAGGAGGTCTATCAGCAGAAGAATGATTTGTTGTGTGAAAACCACAGATTAGAAGAAGAGCTCAATTACATTAAGAGTACAGTCAGTGCCAGAGAAGAGGAGTCGCGACGACGACAATCACTTCTTGAGTCAAAAATACAGGAATTAGAACAGAATACGGGTCCGGTAGTGACCAACGGTCCAAAATCAGGATCAAAGTCAACCACTACTATCGCCACATCTCCTATATCTCCTCCGCCTCCACCACCACCCCCGCCGCCTGCTGTTCCAGCAGCAGTACTACCTCCTCCTCCGCCACCACCACCTCCTATGGGCGCAATGCCGCCACCGCCTCCTCCACCACCATTAGGCGGAGGTCCGGCCGGTGGTCACGACATGTTGACACTGAAGAAGACCTATAATACGAAATATAAATTACCGTCTTTTAATTGGGTGCCACTGAAGCCCAATCAAGTGAAGGGAACCATCTTTAATGAGTTCCATAACGAGGATAAGATCCTCAAAGCAGTCAATTTCGATCACTTCGAAGAACAGTTCAAATTAGGCACAAAACCAGAGCTAATGCGCAAAAACTCTGTATCGACACTAAATGCCAGCAAACGATTCAAATTACCCGAAAAGGTATCGCTCTTAGAGCACAACCGTTTGAGAAATATGGCGATCTCTATGCGGAAGATCGATATCGACACCGATTCTGTTGTTCGGGCCATCAATAACTTTGACACAAATACATTGACCGCTGAATACCTTGAAGTTTTGCTCAGAATGATTCCCAACGGCGACGAAGTGAAGGCATACCGTGAGTATGAGCGCTCCGGGCGTTCTTTGGATGAGATGAACGATGTCGACAAATTCCTGTTCCATATCTCCAAAATCGAAAGATTAGAACAAAAGTTGAAAATAATGTTTTATATGACGACATTAGTACAGCCAAATCAAAAGCCGGCCGACAGTGTGATCGGTCAGTGCCGGTCACGCATCGGAACCATTACCGAAGCCGCCCGACTGCTGAGGAAATCGCAGGGAATCCGAACTATTCTCGAATATGTACTCGTTTTTGGCAATTATCTCAACTGTTCGACTCGTACTATAGCCACAGCACCGGCCTATGGCTTCAAACTATCCACTCTTGATATGATCAGTGAAACAAAGTCAAGTGTCGACCGCTCCCGTTCTTTATTGCATTTTATTGTCGACACTATTCTCAGTAATAATGATAGCAATGACTCACGTCCTGTGAGGAACGCTTTCATTACTCTGGCGGGTAAAGGGATGGGTTCTTCAGGAATGGATACCTTAGAGAATATAAAAATGCCGTTCGATTTGGAAAAGCTGTTGAGTGCTGTCGAGAAGGCGACTGTCGTCTCGATGGAGACCTGTGCTCTCGAAGTGATTGACTTAGAAAAGGGAATGGAGTTATGTAAACAAGAGCTACAGTTCAGGACAACCAGTGGTCTGTCCAACAATCAGGCGACACAACACTTAAGACAATTCATATCTAGTAAGTCACCAGAGCTTCAAACACTCAGAGAAGACCTGAAGAGAGCACAGCATGAATACAATGAATGCGTTGAATACTTCGGTGAAAGTACTAAACTTATGGAATCTTCGAACCAACTGTTCGGCACTTTTACCAGATTTCTGAAGAACTTCAAACTATGTCAGAGCGATAACCATACCTTCCAAAGGAAAAAGTTTGAGGAAGAGCTCCGGCAGCAGATTATGGAGAAACAGCATAAGTCACCAGAAAAGGAGTCCCAAAATTCAAATGAAGTTAAAGTACGGGAAAAGCGTTTACTCAAACAGGACGAGGTCTACAACGGGGCTCTCGAAGACATACTACTGGGTATGCATTCATTTATTGCTCACACCTTTCAAACGATTATTAATTAAATGCTTTGACTTTTGAAATGTCGTTTCAATCGATTAATTTTGTTTGTCTTTCCCTCTGATGTCAGGTCTGAAGAACGAGCCCTACAGGAGGGCAGACGCCGTCCGAAGGAGTCAACGGAGGAAACAGGAAAATGTTAGGCTCTCCTCCACCGAACTGATGGATATGTAGATTAGGTTTTAATTAATTCAATATTTATTTACAAAAAACAAAATCAAATTCAAAGATGTTTTCAATCGATTTCTTTCTTTAATATCAAAGTTTGCGACAAAAACATCAAAACTAATCATTATTTGAACGAAAACTCAATATTTTTCTGTGAATTCAGTTATAGTTAATCAAAGTTTGGCTAAAATTACAGTAAAAGCAATCAATTATTCGATTCATTGCCTTTTGGTTAATATAATTATAAGTCTTCCCATCCTTTGCAAGCATTTTATACTTGAATTCATAGATTTATAGAAATATATTGAGTTTTAATATAATTTCTTTTATATATTTGATATAATATCTGCCAAAACATGACATTATTTATTCACTTCATTGCGATTTTCACAACCAATTCATAGTCACTTCGGAAGCAAACCATTGGTTTAAAAATAAATCTTATTTTTTAGACGAAATACAATTCGTATTCAATTATTTGTAAAAACATTTTCAATGAAATGTGTATTTAATGAACGGAAAAATGCATTTTTATATTACATTATATTATATTTTAATTCACAAAACGAATGCTTTTTTCTAAAAATAATTTATTTGTTTAATTAATTCGATTTATATTCAGAAGAAAGTAATAAAAGATGTGTTTTCTTAAGTCTAACTCTTGTTTGAACTTATTTTTTGGCTCAGAATAGGATTTAAATGTCATTCTTGTCCTTCAAATGACTCAAAAATATCGTAGAAATACATCAAATCATTTGTTTTGAATATTTGTTGAGAATAAGAACTGATTTGTGGATCAGTTTTGACTTCATTCCAATCTTTAAACCAGTTTTTCATCACTTTGAGCACCTCTTCGCTGGAGAGCCTCCGAAGGAATACCTACACAAATATTCGTTGATAATGCTGAGGGCGAAACCTTCCCATATATTATAGACTTTAGATTAGATTAAATTTTATTCAAATCAGTGTATAAGTGAATAACTAGGGGTTGTCTTCTATATAATTATCTTCCAAACAATTATTATTCAATAATTGGGCAAAAAATAGGAAATTGTGTTTCCATAGTAACTGTCGATTGAATTATTGTTGGGAACAGAATAACAAAACTTTTTCTAATGAGTGTCACAAATGGCAAACAAACTCAACCGAATAGACTATACTCAGGCAGGTCTCACCTCAAAGAACTGTTTCAAGACTATTAAATACGGAATCGCCAACACTGGCAATGGAACTGTTGCAGTGGTGGTCGGCGACCACACCGGTTCTGTCCACTGCTTCACACTTAGAGCCGATTCAACGAATATCGACACAGTATTCAAAACACTTCCCGGTATTGTATTTCAGTTGCACTCAAATTAATGGTCAGTTTTGTGATAATTTCGCACAAATAAGGTCCGAACGCAAAGATCAGTTGCATTGAAGTGATAAGCAATACCACGAGCAGTGGTTCGCCTAAAATTCTTGTAGCCTTTGGATCAGCCATAATCAGAGGATACACAAAGAAAGGCAAACAATTCTTTGGCCTCGAATTGAATAACTTAACGGAACCGATCAAAAATTTTAAGATGAGATGGCCTAATGAGCTCTTCATAAGTGGACAGTATATCTATAATAATTACATCATTAATGAAGCGGACAGTAAGTCAGGCGCTTCTGTTCAGAGCAAAAACTATTACGTCTGTCCCGAAAAGATCAATGAATTGATTCTAATCGATGACAAACAAAACAGAAAAATTGGTACCAATTCTAAGGAATTCCTTTCGATAGTTAGTTTCAAATATTTGTTCCTTTGTATGTCCTATAGTACCGGTCCTCGCCTGTCAGGACAGACTTCTTCGCATAATTAAAGACTCTTTATGTCAGTATGAGATCGAAATCTGTGGTATTACTAATTCACTTCTTTGGCTAAACTACTTCTCTAATGGGATCAATGAGACGCTTATATTCTACGGAACACTCGATGGAAAGGTAGCTCTCGTTTCAATAGACTTCACGAAAAAGCCTTTGGAACCGCTCCACAAATGGGAAATCCCGGAAAAGGGTTCAAAATCATCGGTTACTTGTTTAGCGATCTCTGAATCAGTTGCAGAGCTTTACATCGGAAGATCTGATGGCAACGTTGAGGTATGGCTCTAATGATCACTTAATCGAAATACTTTTCAATTCTTTGAAATGAAAGGTTTGGTCGTTTACTGAGACCCTCAATGAAAAGGGCGACGAAATGATTGACTTAAGTCTGGCGCCAATACTTAGGGATCAACACAATTGCGGCGAAAGTTTGACCTCACTTTTGGTCTGCAATAACGGGAATCTCATTCTGTGCTCGACATTCACTGGAGTTGTTTTCGGACTCACCAGAAGTGAAATGATTGACCAAAAGCTTAATCCCAATTATCTGCTGATCAGTAGAGACACTGCAATGAAAATTGAGGGCTTAAGAACTGAATGCGAAAAATTAGAAGAAAAGTTGTCTAATGAGAGGGAACGCTATCAGGAACTGACCTCTAAAATTCCTAAAGATGATGGGGAACAGGATAATTCAGTGTCTGCTCTGCCTTATTTTGCTATAAATGATTCATTCATTCTTCAGGAGGGTATGACTCAACTCATAGGTTATAAATTCTACTAAAAAGTCACTATTCTTCAGACGCTTCCTATTTATTGACTCTTGAGGTCGAGATCTCAATCGATGCGGTCATCATTCAGAGCGATATACCATTGGATTTGATTGATTGCGAACGCAATTCAGCGGTCATTAGCTTTAATGAAAACACTTCGCCACAGGTTTTGGTGACCTTTCGATGTCAGGCAAACACCACTCGACTCGAAATCAAAATCAGATCAATAGAAGGTATTCCTTATTCTTCTCTCCATTTTTAAAACAGTTTGAACTTTAACCTAAGGTCAGTACGGATTACTTCGAGCCTATGTTATGACAAGAGTGTCCCCGAAGTGCGCTCAGGTTAAGACGTATTCAATAAAACCCCTTTCGTTGCATAAACGGAGTTATAGTGTAATCGATACACAAGTCCTCAACAAACTGTCAATCAGTGGTAACTTCAGTCTGAATGAGTCCCACACTTGGCTCCAGCACTGCATCCCTGAAATACCCGACAAAATCACTTCATTCAACTCTCAGCCCATTTCCTACAACTTTATCTCCACTTTCACCCAAACCATTCTGATCTGTAGTTGCAGTAAAGGAGGGATGACCTTTGAATCGGACAATATCTCAACCATTTCTATAATCAAAGACTATATCACTCGGGAGGCAACCAAGAAGTCGACCGCAATCGAGATGTCATTCGATGTGAATGACTCCAGTGTTGGACACACTCTCAAGAAATTGTATCCAAAGCTAAGAAGTCTGATAAACGTTCGCCACAATATGGAACTGATGGAAGCGGTCAATGAGTTGAGTGTTAGTGATCCACAAATTGCTGAAGAAATGATGGCTAAACTCAAGTCCGATGAGAGCACAGAATCGGTTGCAATAAATTTGGAGCGAATTTACGGAATTATTATGGATTTGTATATCGATTATCACAAACTTAAAGGGGGTTCCGGTTCTGGTTTGGCAGGAATTAAGTCAAGAATCTCAGAACTGGTCCACACTATTGAGACCTATGCCACAGATGATTACGAAGAAGACGTCTTCGTTGATAAACTGAATCAGTTCTGGGGATTACAAGTATTTGTTTGAACTTCAACTGCAGTGCAATCGAAATGTAAACCAGAATAAAAATTTGATCAAATAAAATGAAATAAATGTCAGAAATGATCAAACTCATTTTATATCTGTTGAATATTGCAATTTTGCAAATTTAATAAAATCTATATTATATTGTATTTGAGTTAATATCGATTTTTATATTTGTTTTTTGTTTTAATACAGAAAATAACCGATAATAGAATCAGTGAACTGAAAGATTAGATAATTTTTACTCTTCTTTTGTTTCCAAATAATTATTTCATTATTTAATACAAAAATATTACACAAAATGTTTGATTCAATTCAATATGGCTTCACATTTGAATGATTTTAAAATAAGTGCAAAATTACCCCCTAATGTTAAAATTAATATCAAATCATTTTATATCTTCAAAGACGCCCTAAAATTGAAGAATATTATTTATATTACAAACGAAGACAAAATCTATGGATTGGGTGGTAATCAATGGGGAGTTCTCGGATTTGGGCACAACAGTGAAGTGGAAGACAGTATTGAAATAAAAGAGATTTCAAATCAGAATTTGAAAGGTTTGTTCAGCGGTGGAACCTATGTGTTAGGAAGAAATAAATCAAATGAAATATTTGGATGGGGAGCAAATAATTGGTGTCAACTAGGAATAGGAACACCGAGTGATCCCAATCACTTTTCTAATCCACACAAGATAAAATCTTTTGGAAAGAGGAATATTAAAACAATTAGTTGTGGTAATTATCACATAATAGTATTATTATGGAATGGTTCGCTGTATGGATGGGGCGCCAACGCTAATGGACAGTTGGGTTTCTCAAATAATACATATATTTCGAGTCCCACAAAATTGCAGATCATTAAAGGAAAGAGTGATTTAAGATTCAAACTTATTTATTGTCACAATTTCAGTTCATTTGCATTAACTGAAGAAGGCTTATTATACAGTTGGGGTAGTAATCAGTATGGTAATTTAGGCCATAAATATATTGGATACAATTGTGAACCACAAATAATCGATTTAGTGAATGTCCAAAAAATGAGTTCCAATCTTTTTAATAGCTATTTTCTAACAAATGATGGAAATATCTATTATTGTGGACAAACTGATAATAGTATTATTGAAACGGAACCTATTATAATGAATGGAAGTTTGATGAATGATACAATTTGCAAGATCACAGATTTATCATCACTTAATTGGTTAGACCCAAATCAATTCTGCTGTGATTCAGAAGGTTTCACTTATGGAATCACTTACGGTAACCTGGTCAAAATGGAAGAAAAATATAACTCACTTTCTGATGTCTATGACATATATTTGGGGATAACTCCTAATATAGTTCATTTGTCGAAATTTGGTCAATCTAAGAATTTAATCCTACAATGTAAGTGATTGAATATATTTCCATTTCTAATAAAATTCTTTTAGATGGGAGTTTACAATTAAAATCCATACTTGGTCGTGGTGGTTTTGGAGTTGTGGTAAAATGTTGGCATCTTCTTGACCAACGATACTATGCACTCAAAATGATTAATATTCCTAGTAGGTACTAGTTGAGTAGAGATATTTTTAAAATTTTGTTTTATATAGAATCGGAAAGCGATTCACCCAAAGAAATTATTCAAGAGGTTCAAACTATGGCTCAATTGAGCGGCCATATGGTTGTTCATTATAACAACTCCTGGATAGAAGATGATTTGCTGTTCATTCAAATGGAGTACTGTTTCGATAATCTAAAGAATGTTCTGTTAATTAAAAGACCATTCTTTGAGAGGAGTGAAAACCAAGCGATGAATTCAATTGAATATTTCATTACTTGTGAAATATTCCGTCAAATAACAGAAGCTCTCAATTATTTGCATTCAATTAAGCCCAAACCACTCATACATAGAGACCTCAAACCAGATAATATTCTTATTGGCAAATATAAGAATAAGACCGTTTGTAAATTAGCTGATTTTGGTTTATCCAAATTTGTTGAGTCATATCCAGAATATCACTCGCAAGTGGCTGCCACTCACAAGTATAGGGCTCCAGAAATTTTATCCGGAAAATATGACACAAAAGCTGATGTTTACAGCCTCGGTATGCTTGGATTGGAATTATTCGAATTCGAAGATATAGAGTAAGTTATTAGATAAACATGATCATTTTCTATTCTACATTTATTTCATTAGCTTTAAAATTGAAGAAAGTTATAAAAATAGTTTATTTCAACCAAAAGTTAAAGAATGTTATGATACTATTGGAGCAAAATTGGCCTTTTCTATTGCCAGCAGAAGAGTGACCTGCACGGAGTTACTGGACATTATGCAGAACTGGACCATCAATATGAGAGATGTCAGGAAAGATAAACACTTAATTTGGTCTTATTTAAGGAAATTCAAAAAGAATCAAGATAATTCCATTTATATTCTTGATAATTTAAGGCAATTCAATAGAAGATTTTGCTTTCGATCAAATTCTAATACCACAAGTAATTGAGTTTTTTAACTAATCTCTACTTAAAATCATTTCGTAATAAATATTGAATAAAACATTGAATTACTCTTTATTTGTATAAATAAAACGATTTTAGAGATTAAGAAAAGATTTAAAATAATTATCAGTTTTTGACTAAAAATAATAAATTCGTAATAAATATCAATAATTTCTCAGAAGATAATCCGAACAATTGTACCACGAATTCAGTAATTAATCAATTAAGAGGTCAGTGTCTGAACGCTCCGTTGAGCGCAGCCTTTGTTATAAAGCTCTTAAGCGTCGACTCATCCAATTTGTTGAAGGCTTCCGTCTGTACGACTGCTGTCAAGTGGACTAAAGCGAACCGAAAGCAGTAGTCCTCCAGACCTTTGGCGTCAAACTTGATGGCAGCCGAGTAAAGCATTGCCACGTTGTCTATGGTTATCCCATTCCTTATAAGTCGTTCGCACTTCTCCTTCAGATCTGTCTCGCAGTAAGAGTTCGCCAAATCTAATAAACCGATCCCTTCTTCGGGAGCTATTGAGACCTCATCGGTGTAGAGGTATTGCAGGAATGCGTAGTAAACAGAATACGAGTATTGAGTCATTTGTAGCTCAGATTTGTCTGATTCGTCCCAATTTGTTCCAAACATACTCCGGAAGTGTTCGCATCGGACGCGTAGTATTGCTTTGTGAACGTTTATGGCTTTCCCTTCGACTATAAATTTGAAATCACTGGTCCTCTCGTCGTCGAAAGCTTGGGACAGACTATTCAACACTCGATTGACTGGACTTTTACTCAATTCCAAGGGTCGGAATGTGACGGCAGGCGTCGCGAAACTCGCAAACACGTCATGAATTGACTGGAATGGGGTCTCTGTTCACAAAATATTCAGTCATTTAATAGTTTTTCTAATAATCAAAGACTAACCGATCGGTGTTGTGATGGAATGTCCTCTGCATTGCCCCCACATATAGCACTTCCCGTCCTGCGAAAGCGCAGCCGATATATGGTTGTAATGTGAGGCCGCGATATCCACAAAACGACCCAAATTGTGAGCAATTCTTATGGGAGACGTCTGATTGGCTTTAGAACCCGTTCCCAATTGTCCGTAACTATTGCTTCCAAATGCAAAGATAGCGCCGTCATCTGATAATAGGAGTGTATGTGCGTTACCACAAACCACTTTCTGAATTACAATCCCATTAAGACCCGACACTTTTGTAGGGTTGGGCTGATTGGCGTTTGTCCCGTTACCCAACTGTCCGTTTCCATTATAACCCCAACTGAAGACCTCTCCCGTATCCAAGACAGCCATCGATGAGATCTGTCCGCAAGCGATGGCATCAACTTTTCGAGAGCCTATACCTGGTGTCACTTTTCGAGGAGTGGGCTGTCATTCAATTTTCAAATTAATTACTCTCAAGACTAGAGCGCAGACTTCATACCTGATTAGTTGTGGAACCGGTCCCTATTTGGCCGCAATTATTCTGACCCCAGGCGTAGACCTCTCCGTCATCGGTCAGGATTAATGTGTGATACGAACCGCAGGCGATGTCCACCACTCGTTTCCCGATTAAATTCGACGATATTTGAACCGGAGTTGAGGCCGGGTTTGTAGACCCGTTACCCAACTTTGGAGCGAATGAACAGCATTTGTAAGGAATGGAAGATAATATTGAATTGATTTGAATTACCTGATGGTATGTATTGTGACCCCACGTCCAGATATCTCCCGCAGAGGTCAAAGCGACGACATGTGGTCCCGAACCGAAAGCAAATTTAATGATACCTTTTTTGCATAATATCTCAATCTTTCGCGGGTCGAGAGATCCGACAGTCTCTCCCAAACCCAAACAAAGACTACAATTAGATCCGAGTGACATCACTTCGTCGTCTTTCGTTACAAATATGGCCTCATTTCCGGAACAGCCGAAGACACACGCGATACGAATATTGGACACAAAAGGCTCTTTCAGAAGACTAAAGATAAGCCATTTGTCGATCGAACCCATTCTGAGCTTATCTGTCAAAAGGAGTTCATATCCTTTAGTGTCTGTCCTTTCACTCATTCCTTCGGTATCATCAGCTGAATCCGAAGAAGAATCTGACTGAAGAGGTGACAAAACAAGAGATAATTAAAAGCTTTTGTTAACAAAATGAGGAAAAGAGTAAATAAATGATAGAAATCTTTGTTTACTTTTTTCAATGAAAACATTTTGAGTGAAAAACCAAACAAAACATTGATTTAAATCACATGACTATTACGTATAAATACATTACGTAATGGTATTTCCCTTTAAAAAGGGAACGGCTTTTGAATGTTTGACGAAAAATGAGACACCAATTGGTTTGTTATGTGTTTATTCTGTGCCCTTTAATTCGATGTTCGGTTACAGAGACGATATGAAAACAAATTAATACTGATTTCAATAGATTTCTATAGAATTGCATAAAATTCACGTAAAATATACACAAAATTTGATTTAATTGAAACACAATTGCAATCAATGACTGAATTATTAAATATTATAACAAAAATCAATTCAAAACAAAAATATAAGAGATTTGAGTAAAGAAAATACAATTTTGAGGACTTAATGATTAGAAGGAGAGGTATATAAATAATTGCCATTAATTTGACGAATAATTTAAAGGAATTTAAATAAATCATAAGAAATGACCGACTCTTTGACTAAAACTTAAAATATTCTTAATTTTTAAGAATTTTGAACCAATTCTTGAACTGTTGGGTGATATGAGTGAACATCACTTTTATGTAAAGTATTTAATCTTTTCGTTCATTACTTCCAACTGTTTCCTCAGTTCTTCGATTTCGAGGTCTTTTTCTGCGTTAATTCTTCGCTCGACTTCCAAACTGTCCTCCAATTCCCTGATTTTATTGTCTTTAAGATCCAATTCTTTAATAAATTGTTTATTCTGTTCTTCCATTTGTTTAATAATCAACTGTTCCTCTCTTAAGAACATCGAAGATTGCAATACTTCAGAAGCAGTTGGTCTGAGACCTGGTTTGCGATGAGTTAACTGAAGGATAATTTTGGCGACATTTGGAAACGAGTTGAGCAGAGATTTGGGTAATTCCTGTTTATTGGTGATGTTGTTAACCCACTTTATTTTTTCCATTTCAGTGGTTAAGGGGTAAAACAGTTCGAACAGAATGAGTCCTAAACTAAATAAATCTGTTTTGTTGTCATAATCTTTGCGACTCTTCTGTTCGGGTGAGGCGTAAACGGAAGTTCCGATATTTCCCGTATGATTCAGATCGCAATTCTGGTCAGGAGTGAGGTTGGGGTCAATGGTGGAAGTGCTCTGTTTGTTGTATAAGTCTCTAATCGATATGACTTCGCTGTCAATACTGTTGTGAAGAGTGGCTAAACCAAAGTCTCCGATCTTTACTTTGGATCCGTCGATACTAAACAGTATATTCTGTGGTTTAAGATCTCTATGGATCAGATGTTGGGAATGGATGTATTCGACGCCTTTCAAGACCTGACGGAATATATTCTTAACTTCTTTTATGTTCACAAAATCCATGACTGAAGAGAGGGGAACCATTTTCTTTTCTTTTTCGTCTTCTTTTACTGTTTGGTCTTTTGGTGACAATAATTGTCTCTTTTGTAACTCTTCAGCCTTTCGTTTCTCTTCAGCCAATTTTGCGAAGACATTGTCATTCCGTTCCCGAAGCCATGTCTTTAAGTTTTTACCGCATAATTCCATTTGTATGTAAAGAATGGCTCCAAAATCAGAGCAGGAAAAGGGACAGTCATTTGTTTGATAGTCTGCTTCTACTTTAATGTCAGGAATATCTTGTTTGCGGTACTTCTGGAGTTCAAAGCAATTGCGGTATTCAATGGCAGTATCGCTATGGGATTGAGTGGAACACATGGATATGGTTTTCTTCCGTTTACTAACGACTGGCCCTCTAATGGCCGACAAATCATTAAATGACTGCAATTTAGACGTTTCTGCGGAACTGTTGCTATCACTGCTGTCCTCATCAGAACTCATTTCTTCGTCCTCATAATCATCTGTTCCATTGGCCGCTCCCTTCCTGTATTCCATGGTTAAGGTCTGACTTCTAGTTCTTGTCATTTGTTGTTCGGATGACTCGATTCTTAACCCACTTTTGGAGGACTCTTCAAAACGTATGGAAACATCATTTTCGTTGTCTTTCGTAACTATTTGTGAATACAAGTCTCCTGTGGTTTCTGTGAGCATCTGATTGTCTTCACTGGTCTTTATGTGCTTAGAGAGGGGAAGGCGTTCGCGATGGAGGCACCAGTTCTCGAGCCAAGCGGTCTTATAGGCGACAACATTGGGATGAGAGGACAGGTTTGCATAGAGAGTGACTTCGCGGATGATTTTCTTGAAAATAGTGTCGTAATTATCGGTGTATTTAAAGCGAATCATTTTTACCGCATATTCGCAGTCATCGAACCTATACTTAGCTCTGTTCACAACTCCGAACCCTATTGTCAAACAAGAAATGATTAAAATTGGGATCAATTGAAGACAATATCAATAGAAATGAAAGATAACTGACCGCCGGCCTCAATAAGACCCAAATCTTCGAAGTCATCCCTATATCTGCTTTGATGGATCAGATGCGGAGTATTAAACACAGGGTTTGGCAAAGAGGTCAGACCCAGACTCTGGTCATTAGACCTGATCTGCGAAATGAGATCATTGAACTTATCGCCAATAAATTGACGGATCGGCTGCAAAGAATCGCTTCTATAGGATGTGCCGATTATTTTCAGTCCCTCCAACTGTTGGCACAAGTCTTGGAAGAGTTGTCTCTGTTTCTGGCGATCCGTTTCAGTGGTTTGACATAAGTTCCATATTAATGACTCAATTAATAGGAAAGTCGGCGCCTGTTTTCTGACCAACGCTTCCGTCACTTTGAACTCCTTCTTCTTCGGCTTTTTATCGGTACTATTATTGTGGTTTCGGTCGCCATTGGACGGGGTATTACTCGATGGGACGTTACCATCCATTAGGTCTATATCTTCATCGTTATCAAAGTTGAGGATTGGCTGCAGGTCTGGCATCGGCTCAAACACCATATTATTGTTGAAAATCAGATTATTTGGGATATTTTGGGGATTATTCAGAAGGAAATTCACTTTTCTACCGTTCCTTTTGTGGAACCCCTGAGTCGGACTCATCCCTAAGAAGTCTTCAGCTGATGTCCAACAAAAACACAAAAAATCAACAAATCATTGGTTCAGACATTTTGTACATAAAATTGAAAACAAATAAAATTAAAATAATTGTAAACAAAACAAAATAAGAGTCAAAATATGGTCAAAATTGAGGGCAATTTTCACGAATTTTCCAACGAATTCAATGTCATTGAAAAATCAAACGCAAAGAAAACGTTTAAAATAAATCTATTGAATAGTTTTCACTCAAAACAACAAAAACTCCAAATTATTGTCTAAATATTCATAAAATTAAGTCTTGTTTTGCATATAATTGAACTCAAATCCAAAGAAAATATAATTTGATTTCATTTGAAGAGAATTTGAATTAAATGTGATTTTCATAACAAAATTCACTTAAATATTATGCAATAAATTCACTTCTTATCTGATTTTCACATAAAATACGTCCAAAATATTCTCGAACTTCAACTTGAATTCTTTATCAAATTCTTTGATCTTCCACTTATCATTATTTTCAATTGCTCTAGATTATTTACTAGTGATTAATACTAAGGCTAATGTGAAATAATGTTAAATGATTAGCACAAGAACAAGTAACGACAATTTTTCGATTATTTTGATTTATTAATTTAATTTTTATATGTAATGATAAATGAGAGTCGATTAATTGTACTTTAAATGGGAGATCAACTTTTAACAGCTTTCAATCATAAAATATATTCATAAACATTTAAATTGATTAAACTTTAATAATTTATTATATATTTTAATAACAATTTCTAAAATTTTATAACTTTTAATCGTAATATGCGATTATATGACCACAATATGACCTCAAATACTCAAATTTAGAATTGATTTTTAAGTTTAACATTAATTATAATAATATTTTCTGAATTGAAATATCACTTTTTAAATGACCATAATTCATTTTATAATCAAACTAACATAAATGTTTATAATATTATCATGATAATGAACATTATTAATGGTAATGATTAAAACATTCATTCGAGAGAATTCATTTTATTCAAAGCATTGCTCAAAATATTGATATCATTCTTGATTTTTGCCCCAAATTTATCCAATTTGTTGACCGAATCCAATATATGGACCGAATCTGTGAACGAATCGTAATAGAGTTCGTATTTCCGCCGAAGATTTTTTGCCACATATTGTCTAAACATATGATTAGATCATTTAATAACTCAAGAATATAATCGAATTACCGAAATTTTTCCTTCGCGTCGCTAAAACTTTCAGCCACGTAATAGACATCCTGATAATCGACGTCTTGGTAGGGCTGAATCGCGGCCTTTTCCGGTTCGAAAGGTCTCAGATCTGGTTTGGATGACAACGAATGCTTGAGCTCACCATAAGATGATAATAGTCCGGCGCCATAAGCCTTAATCTCATTTCCTTCTTTGCAAAGACCGAACTCAACAGTAAACCAATACAGCTATCAATGAAACCAATTATAAGACAATTTTAAGACACAATAACTGTCTGTCCATTACTGTCGCGAATTTTTCAATGTCTTCATCGGCAGCACCCAAAGAGGCCAAACCTATCTCTTGGGAGAACTGAGCGAAAGCTATTAAATAGAGATTAAGTCAAATAAATTGTTTCTAATTTATTGATTAAGGACTGACTGGGATCGGCCAGAATGGGAACGTGTCCTATAAGTTCGTGAATGCAATCCCTGTTGAGAACAATTCATTCAATTTGTTTACAAATCAAATACAAGAACTGATTCTCACGGTTCCGGTGAGTGATGAGGATTGGATGCGTGTCTTAAATATTGTGTCGTTTGAAATACACGGAATGCAAGACTCGCTAAGAAGTCACGGGCTGTCAATAGACCCGCCGCCGGACGCAAAATAAATCCGGTCCTCCCTTTCAAAGAAAAATCATTAAATCAATTTTGACTTTTGAAAGAAGTGAACAACTTTTCAAAAATAGCGAAATATCTTGGAGTTGAGGAATGTTATCGACGGCATAACCGCATTCTTTCTCCAATAAATGGAAGACCTCGACATGAGTTTTGCAGGCGTGGCTCTCGAATAAATGGATCAACTCTTTGTAAACTTCACCCCTGATTGTATTCATTTATGAAATGATCAAAATTTGTGTTAACTTTTGATATGATCACTCATTTGAGGAATACAGACCATGCCTTGATCTCACTCTCAGTATAAGTAACTCGAGGTATAGGCTGTCCACTTATGACAAGAATCGATAAAATTTGACAAAATATAAGAAAAAGACAAAAATG
>JAQIXD010000343.1:0-29842 GCA_034699985.1 Minunthozetes semirufus
CTTATCTTAGGCTCAGATTCTTTGATGAAATCAAATTGTCTTAAACAACATGAGTTATAAGGATTTTAGTCTCAGATATGTTCTTGCAATTGGCTGCAGGGCCTCTGCTCACTATTATTGGATTTAGTAACTACTAAATCCACAAGGCACCTACTACCGAAAAGTCCGGTACTAAGATTTGCAGATTTCTTGAAACCAACCTAAATAATTAATCTCTCGAACATTAATTTTCAAAGTTTCAAATAGAACTAATTTTCACTTATATATTAAAACTTATCTTGCATGAATAAAACAAACTTATTTTTCACTATTAATTAAATACTTGGAATATTCCTCAATTTTTTTGTTAATTATTTCATTTAAATCAAATGTTGATACTTTATAATTTGGAGATTAATTGTAATAATTAACAAATAATTGAAGACATGTTTTAAGCATTTATAACACGTTTTGAAGAAATCAAAAGAAAGTCATTTAAATTTTCTACACTATAGTAATATATACTTCTTATTTGAATTAATGAATTCCTTGCAAATGATAATAAAATGGAAATTATTGAAAACGTAGAAATATGAAAAATTCATATCAAGAGGGTTAATCATAATTGCAGTAAAAATATCGATAACCTTTAATGGCATTTAATTTGGTTTGAAATTTAATATTTTATTATAAAACTCCAAAAAATGATATAATTTTGCTTAAAAATGAATTTACTATATTAGTTTTTAATAAGAATATTTAAGAAGATAGGTCACCATCTTAATCTTATTTTTGTTTAAATTATTTAAATTTGTTATTTTAATTGTTAAAAGCGAATTCCGATTGTAATTGCAAAGAGTTTAAATAGCCCGCGAGCTATATCATTGTTTTTTCGTACATTGATTCCAACGAATTCCTGAGATTTATTTTTTCAACAACAATAGATTTTAATCTAAGAAGTTAATGTTCAAGTGTCTGGTGTCAATTAGAGACAAATGATTTCTAAGAGTTGGGTGCAAAACTGAATATCGCAAATAGAAGAAATTTTTGCACTTTGGTATACAAGGTTTTAAGCAATGAGGTCTCTTTTATATTATTGACAATCCTCTATTCTAAATAACGCTGTATACAATTTGATGGAAGCGTTCCGATAAACACAAACCACTAAATAAGTTTGTTGTTCTTGAATAATTTCTTAATCATATACTACACTGAGTTTTAAAATTAAATCTTAAATTTAACTAATTCTAGAGTTATTGAGCATTCCATTTATAATCTGATTATAATCTGATTCGGCGTAATTTTAAACAATCAAATTAATATGGAATTTAACAATAGGTAAAAATGGAAATTGAAGAACTCCTATATGTTTACGGTGGAGAATGGTCCGCAAGTCGTATCGATAATCAAAATTTGGACAATTTTTTTAATTCGGTCGCAAACTATTTGGATCGAACATATGATGAAGATATTTTTGGTAAGATTATAAATAATTATATAATATGATAATTCATATATATATTTTCTTTTTAGATATCTCCGAAACAGATAATGAACCGATTCCATTAGCTAACGATAGCTTTGAAGTGAATGGTCTCGAAGAAGTGGCAATGATTTCATTCCCTCAGCCACCTATAAACAATCATATTTTGATGGATATTGGAGCTGAAGTGGAAGTTCCAACAAAAAAGAGAAGAGGAAGACCTCGTTTGGACTTCAAATCTGAAGAAAAAAGGAAACAACACATAAGAGATATTAATAAGAAAGCGGCAAAGAAATATCGAAATAATAAGAAGGAAGGAAAAAAGGTATTTATAATTTTTATATTTATTTAAATTTTAATTTCTCATTCTAATTTTAAAGAATGGAATGAAGAAGTGAAACCATGCACTACAATTCCCTCTTCTATTCTCAATTATTTAATGGAATATTACATTCTTATTAATGTTTTAAAGCATTTAAATTTTTTGTATTGATTTCCTTTGTGTAATTTCATTTTGTATAAAATACATATATAATCAAAATATTATCATTTAATGTAATTCAATTTTCAATATCCATTAAAATTTATCTCATCCATCGGATTAAATGAGAAAAATGAAAATGAGTGTGAATAAATTCTCACCCTACTACGAAGGTATTGATTTTTTAGCATATTGAATTATAATCCAAAATTCAAAATATTTTAGCTATTTTTATTTTTAAGTATTTCCTTTTCTCAATTATAGTTATCGTCAGCAATTCGCGACAAAATCTTCAAGAATTGCAATTCACTTCATAGGATCACATTTTAAACAGTAATGAATTATTTCCATTCTGCCAAGGTAATTTAATGTTTATTCATTCACTGTAATACATCTATAACTAATTGAAAATGGTATTTGTTTTCTCGCGGAATTCATTGATGTGAGCCCATTTTCGATGCGTTAGTTTGGTATTGCTTAAACAAGAAATGTTGTAAAAACTATTGAATCATACCATATATTCCATCTTCTTTTACAGCTATAAATTAAATTTTTTATTTATTAGAACATTCATAAATTGTAAAGTTAATTTGAACCTATTGACCACCAAGTTCAAATTCACTATCTATCATTAGATGTTACAAATTTTACTTTTATTTACCAAAATTTATGCCCTATTGAATAAATTTTGTTTTCTCCTTATTTTTTGTGACCCTTTCCCATAGTTATCTAAATAGTGACAAATGAGTTCAGTAATTAGGTTGAATCGTTTAAATTTTGTGTAGAAAATGTTTATTTGATATCTTATTGTCAACACAAAAATGGCATTTTAAGTTTTCTGCCACTGAGTCACTATTTTGATAACTGTGCCCTCTCCACACTTCTCCTCACCACTCACCACTATAATAGTACCTTCTACTCTACTACTATCGCCTTAATATCACTACAATATTATACAAATTATTTTTTCCTTAAATATTGTTTTCTTATTTAACTGACAGATGTTTTGCTTTGTATTTATTATTTGTATTGTTTTCTCAAAATAAGTCAAATCTTTTGATTTTCTCAATACTTCTCTCAATAACTGATTTCTCACGAATTAGTTAAACAACAAATAGTTTTATGTAATTCTATGACAACCACTCTCTCAGTCTCTAATCCTCTCAATAATTGTTTAGTTTTTGTCCATTCATTGCATTTGAATGGAGACCACAATTGAGTTAAACTCATTTATAATTTATTTTTATCGTTAATTAATTAGTTTAGACATCATTTCACTCAATTATTATTCCATAAGAACTCTATTCCTATTTTATTCAATCATTTTGTTTGACCTCTCATTACATACAAAGCTATCATAGGTTTGAGACATAAAATGGTGTTCTTTTTGTAGTCATATGTAATTCGTGAGCTCTCTCTCTCTCTCTCTCTCTCTCAGTCCTCTCTCTCTCTCTCTCTCTCTCTCTCTGGTGGAAACGTTTCGGTAAAATATAGTTATTTGTAGTACTATTTGTTTCATTCATTATCTTCTTGTAGTGACTCTCAAACGACAAAACACTTAACCATTTGATTGCTTTTCGGTTAATGTTTTCACTGACTTCTGAATAACATTTGATTTTAGTCTCGAAAAGAGTTAAAGTACTTAAAGTAGTCTCAGATTACTCTCAAAAACCGATAATTTTGTTATTTTTTGAGGAAAAAGCGTTTATTAAACATAAACTCAATTTAAAGATATATTTTGATGACATAACTATGCATTAGTTCACTGACCGATAGATCCCTGCGCTCACCAAAAGTCCAAAACTTGAATTAAATGAGAATATCTTGAAAAGTCTCTCCTAATGAATGTTGTGATGAACCAAACATGACTTACCCCTCCTTTTAGATGCTTAAGACCTCCAGAATTGACATTTAAATCGAAGTTTGTTTTCATTCAATCAAATATTTATCTAAAATAGTAGTCAATAGTACTGTAGTCATGAGTTTTCCCCTAAATTGTGATCCCTTTTTGAAAATTCTAGTAATTAATCAAATATTCATTTTTTAGTCAAAATCTTATGATTTATTTCAGAGTTTAGTTTAGTTGCCATTCATTTGACGCCAAAGCAGAGGAAAGCCTTTTTAATCATTGATCGAAAGTTTGCTTTACTTTCAAATAATTTAGTTGTGATTCCGTCTCTCCCTTTCCCTCATTCGTTAACATTGAATACCTGTTTCGCACGTAATCTGAATATTGACTCAAAGCTCGCATTCCTATCATTCCTGTTCCCCAATAACTGTACTCAACGTTACGTAATTGATAATTGTGTGGTTCGTTGTGCTGTTCGCTCCTTAATTTGTGCCGTCCTCTCAATGCGAGTGATTTTTTGAAAATATATTTTAATTAAGGGATCATTCAAATCAAACAACAAATTAATTTCAACCCTATATTCAGTTCCAATGTTTTTAACAATTAGAGGACGACTCACAGGAAAAGTAATTCTTTAAAACACTTTTACAATGAGTTTCCTTTCCTTTCCTTATGTTTTATCGATTTGTATGCACTTTAAACACGAATTCAATGTCTATATATGTCTTCCTTTTATTCCTTTTTTCCTTATTATGAGAATCGAGTGATTCTTAACATTTTGTGAGACTTTATTCAAGTGTTGACTATATATGAAAGGCTTTTATTCTCCAATTTATTGCTTTAATTCTTTGATTCAATTAATCGATTATTTTTTCAAATATAACCTCTTTATTCGTCCAATAGTTTGATGTAGTGCTGCCTCTCATTATTTTTTGACGCCTTTACCAAAATTATTATTAAATACCTCTCCATAGAAAACAAGTAATTCTTATACAATATTCACTGATTTTACTTTAAATCGAAGTAAAGCTAATCAATAGTGAGTTAATGGTTGAGTGAATACAAGCAAATGACAGCAAATGACAACATCGCTCACTCGGTTCACTCATTCACTTGTCCTCTCTTTTTGTTTGTCTCCAAAAACTCTTTAATTTTAGTGAAAAACAATTATTTGAGAGAAGTATTCATTATTTGAATGTTTTTGTTTTAATTGTAGACAATTGTAGAGAAACAACGATTTTATTACTAATTAGTTATTGAATGACTTTTTTCTCAATTAATTAGAAATGATTTTTAGGAATCAAAGCCTAATAATTGTGTTTTAATGTCTATTAAAATCATATAAATATTCAAAATGTGTTTCAATCGATAATTATTGAAATTTTCAAAAAGCGTTTCATTATTTTCGTCTCATTTAACTTAATTGAAATGAAGAGCTTTGAGGCCCTCTAGAAGTGCTATAATTGACACTATTTTATGCCATAATTTCTAGTAATTTATTCCCAAAACTCACAATTTATTCGATAAACACATCACTAATGAATGCCTTCAGTATTGAAGACAAACCTATTTATGGTTTAAATTAAATGAATTTTTATTTGAATAGAATCGAAGAACCGGTCGAAGAAAGTGAGTCCAGTTATGTCACATCACAGCGACGACCAGATGCTGATCGCCGGTTCCGACAGCTTTTGGGAACCGGGAAACTACAAGAAGACAACTAAACGAACGGAAGACGGATCCAAATTATGCAATGATTTAATCCTATTAATTAAGGAGAGGTCAGATATAGAGCAGTCATACGCCAAAAGCCTACGTCAATGGTCTAAGAAGTGGAATGACCTCATTGAAAAAGGACCAGAGTATGGGACAACCGAAGCTGCCTGGAAGGCGGTACTGGTCGAGGCTGAACGCAGATGTGATCTTCATTTAAAGGTTAAGGAAGGACTCATCCAAAGCATCACAACTCAGATAAAGCTCTGGCAAAAAGAGAACTTCCATAAGTCAATGATACAGTTGAAGGAGAAGAAGGAGTTCGACGACGCCTTCAAAAAAGTAATTAAAACTAAACTTTCATTCATTTATATTAAACGACAATAATTTGGGTCAAAACAAGACATTAAATACATTTGTTCTGTATTTTAGGCACAGAAGCCATGGGCTAAACTCCTCTCTAAAGTAAACAAATGTAAAATCGATTATCACAGCGCCTGTAAAAACGAAAGGACGGCCGTTAATCAGGAACGAAATGCTTCCGGCGATACCTCCCTATCTCCCGATCAGGTACTCATTCCCTTCGGTCGTCGTCTGCTTTACGAGACTCTAATTTTGGATTTAATTTAAGGTTAAGAAACTTCAGGACAGAGTAACCAAATCCAAAGAAGAAGTCCTGAAGACAAAAGAGAAATATGAGGCCGCCCTCAGAGAAATCAATGACTATAACGCAAAATATATGGAAGACATGACAGTTGTGTTCGAAAAATGTCAAGAATTTGAAGAAAAAAGACTCAATTTTGTTAAAGAAATGTTATTTGCAATTCACGGCTGCCTTAATATATCAATTGTTCCTGAATTACCTCAAATATATGAAGAATATCGACATACCATCCAAAACGCTGACTCCTCCAAAGACCTCAAATGGTGGTCAAACAATTTTGGCGTTGGGATGGCTATGAATTGGCCACAGTTTGAGGTATTCTTCACTTAATAAAAATAATTGAATTATTTTAAGAGAAAATTTTTATAAAATATGAGTTTCCGCACGTTTTGATCGTTTTATATATATTTTGTTTGTTTTTTGCTTTTATTCGTTAATTATTAGGAGTATTGCGAAGAGTTTCGCGACATAATCGGCAAAACTAAGAAAAGCACTGCAGTCCCCGAAAATGGTATACAACTTGTAAATCAGCTAAAGTTCAACGAAGAATTGCCTGTAATTTCATTATTAATCACATTTTAGTCTTTCAATGACTCTAAAGGGGTTTTAAAGTGCTTTTGTCTCTCTCTTTCGCCTTCAAATGCCTTCTGATGTCTTTAATGGCATCTCTTTTGCCAATTATCTTCACTTATGTCCTCATTTTTCGTTATAATCGCATGAATTCCTAATTAACTCTAATATTGTTTAAACGTTTCATTGCTTTCACGACTCAAATGGTTTTTAATTAACTTTCAAAATATTAATTCTTTTTATTTTTCTCTCATTTTTTATGAATTTTAAGAAAACTATTAATTAATTGAAATTATTTGCGATTTTAATGAATAGGAATACACTCCAGAACTTCAAAACAACTCTAAGAAAGAGAAAAAGTTGATAACCAATGGTCTCCACAACAATGATATCACTTTTGTAGACCGAATGGATATCCATAAAAACTCTGTAAATAACGGCCACAAAATGCCACAAAACGATTTGTCCCTCAAAAGAATAAATGGGTATATTCTCCTCCCTTTCCTCTATATTTGTTTGATTTATGTATTAAAACGAATTATTATTTTAAACAGAAATGGAAAACAAGATCCAAATCCTTTTGATGACGATCACGAAGATTGGGATGACTATGGAAATGATGCTCTCGTTGATACGGGAGAGCCAGGAGTCCCTGTTAGAGCTCTATATGACTATACGGGGGCCGAAGCAGATGAGCTTACTTTCAAACAGGGAGATGTCTTTGAAAAATTAGAAGATGAAGACGAACAGGGATGGTATGCAATCATCAAAATAATTATATCTTTCTATTTCTTATCACTTTTTATCTCTTTTATAGGTGTAAAGGAAGAAAAGATGGTCGGGTGGGTCTATATCCGGCCAACTATATTGAGGTCATTTCCAATTAGACCAACAATTAGTAGGAATTAAATAAATATTTAAATTTTTAATAAAACTGTTATTCATATAAACTCCAGAAAAAAGTCAGTCATTTGACGTCTTTTACGATAATTGAACAGAAAATCTGTTAAACCTTTTATACAAAGCGTTTGGGCGACAGTTTTGGCCTAATTTTTATTGAATACTATTATTATTATTATTATTAAATCATTGTATTATTCAAACATTCATTTCATTGAAAGATATTCTATTATTTTATTGAAAAATCCTCACAAATTCAGCAATTTTTGGTTGTGGACAGACATATAGTGAGTCGATTAAATCGACTTTTCATTGTACCGGTTCTTAATGGATAATACACTTGTTTTTCCTGAAATTCTTATTGAATTTATTTTATTATTTATAATTCGTTTTAATTATTGATTTCTAATTGAATTTCAATTAAAATCGTGTAAATAGTTGTCTAATGTTATCAATACTTGAAATCGATTTTAAGTTAATATTTAATTAATATTTAATTTAATCTCAGATTTAGTTAAAAAGTTTTCTAATGTTTGAATTGAAAACCATTTATTGTAATCTAGTAAACGATTCCAACAATTTTTGAATAAATATTTTTTAAACATTTTTTCAAATTTCTATTTATTCGCAAAATATTGAAATCAAAACATATTTACTGCAATTCAGGAATAAGTTTGTGGTTGTGCTCCTATTTTGGAGACTTCTTCAGCAGATTCTTGTGTAGTGACTCTTATTTTATGTCTTAAAGAGTAATCCGAGTCCTAATGATGAAAGTGATATACAATCGTTTATCTGTTTCTATGGAATAGTCTATAAAAGGCTATAAATTAGAGTTATATAACTTCTCTATAAATCGACTCTAAATCTTCTTTTGATAAATTATCCGAACATTTATTCGAACAATAATTACAAATATTAGGAAATGTTTGCAATTAAAACAAGAATTGGATTTCTCTGATAGCAGTTCCGCCACTCATTTATCTATATTATCATCTTTTTCATCAATTAATCCCATTATTCGAAATATTTGTGATTTTCTTATAAACATTTTCTCAAACGATTACAAAAGCGATATCAAAGACAACAAAATTTAAAATTGAATTTTATTTTATATTAGATTTTATATGAAGTCATAAATCATTTCTCTCTCTTTTGTTAACTCATTGAACAAGATTATAGTGATCTAAAAAGACATGGAATACATGTATGTGTAGTAGTATTATGTGGTTATATCTGATTATTCTTATTCTTAATTTTTTGTCAGAAAGTATTTAATAGAAACCAATGATAAGAATCTTTAAGCAGAAAATCAAAATTAATAGTTTAGATCAGAAATGACCTCTCATTCAGTCAATTGCACAGACATTATGAAGATATTACGATAGAATGCTTCCCATAAATGTGTGTTCAGATGAATCAATAAATGGGAGGTTCTCTTATTCTTGTGCTACGGATGTGACACAAAAGTCATAACAACAACGATAATAAATTTTCCGGAATTTCTCCAGAATTAGAGGATTGTCTGCTAACATATTGTTTTAAATATTGAGCATTTGAGGAGTTTGAGGAGTTTGAGGAAGGCATAACATTTGGCAAAACACAAATGTGTGATTCACTGGTTGATGAGGACGAGGGTTTCCTCTATGAAGAGGACAAAATGTGAGAACATCTGCCGTTCGATATTATTGGCACAAAAAACCATTTGTATTTTGTTTGACTTGCAATTTAACTTACTTCTTTTATTTATTATTTTAATTTGGTTTTTAAAAGCATTTTATTTGGTTTTTATTGAATTAATTGTTTAGTTAAATGAACCAGATTAATCTGACTAATCCTCATTCACAAAGTGACGGACAATATTCCTCTTATTTCTACCATTATTTGAGTGAAATGAATGATTATTATGATTCATATGATTCGGAAAATTGGTTGAGAAATATGATTGAGGACAGAATGTATGCCTTTTTCTTGTTTTGTAGCACTTCTTATATACAAATATTCTTTTATATTTCATTCACTCTATTGTTTTATACGAATTTTAATTTTCAGGGGAATGACAGTTACCTCGGGTACTGTCAATATTAAGAAAGACGACAGTAATCTAATTGGAATAAGTATTGGTGGCGGTGCTCCACACTGTCCCTGTCTTTATGTTGTACAAGTGTTTGATAACACTCCTGCTTCAAGAGAAGGTACTCTTCAATCAGGAGATGAAATCGTTGGAGTAAATGGAACTTCAGTAAAGGGAAGCACAAAAGTGGAGGTCGCAAAACTCATACAATCGGTTAAGGATGAAGTCATTATTAATTATAACAAACTTCACGCCGAACCTAAACAGGGAAAATCTTTGGATATTATCCTTAAGAAAATGAAACACAGAGTCGTTGAGAATATGAGCACAACTACTGCGGACGCACTCGGGTTGAGTCGGGCCATACTTTGCAATGGTTTGCATTGACTCTACTTTTTATTGATATTTTAATCTGAAATTCAATGGATTTGCAGATTCTTTGATCAAAAAATTAGATGAATTGGAAAGAAATGAATACATGTATAAGGGGTTAATGGAAAATACAAAACACGTAATCAAGGCTTTCATTGATATGTGCAATATATATAAGGGTACAAAAGATGGGTCAAATCAATTTTAACAGACAATGTATTAATAAATATTTGGTTTAATTAGCTTTTGGGGATATATTCGCTGAAATTGGAGTCCGTGAACCACAGCCACAGGCCAGCGAAGCCTTCTCTAAATTTGGTGAAACTCATAGGAATATCGAGAAGGAAGGGGTGAAAATGCTTACTACTATCAAACCGGTATCTCTCTCTGAATATTAAAATAAATAATATGAGCGATAAATCATTTTTATACTTCTTATTAGATGTTAAGTGATTTAAACACTTATCTGAATAAAGCGATTCCGGACACAAAGTTAACGATCAAGAAATACGCTGACGTCAAGTTTGAATATCTGGTGATTCTTTGATTATCAAAATTTTATCAACAAATTCTAAATTCTTATTTTTATGTCTGTCTCTCATCAGTCTTATTGTCTGAAAGTTAAAGAAATGGATGACGAAGAGTACACTTATCAGGCTTTGCAGGAACCACTTTATCGAGTGGAGACCGGAAACTATGAGTACAGACTGATATTGAGATGCAGACAAGACGCCAGAATTAGATTCGCAAAACTGCGCTCTGATGTTATGGTCAAATTGGAACTATTGGATCAAAAGCATGTCCAGGATATTGTCCAGCAATTACAGCGCCTAATATCTGCGCTCTCGAGCTTTCATAACGAATGCCATTCTTTACTTAAAGACAATACAATATTTCCAATAGAACTGGATTTATCGAAGACCTGTACCTTTCAATATCCTGACCCTTTAGTTAGTCCATATCAAGACGAAGAAGAACTTGAAGAAGAAGAACCTCTCGATTCTCAATTGGTTGAGGGATTAGAGGCCAAACCATCGGAAACATTAATTGAAAGTTTGGACTCATTGCAAATGAGTAGCTCTAAGACAACAACAGAATCAGATCTTTTGAATCTTTTTAATTGAATATATATTTCTGCCATTTTTTTACAAACAACTTATCTTTAGTTGAATTCAAATTATTTCAAATAAAATATAAATATATATTATTTTCTCTTTAATTATATTTAAAGCCTTTTTTCGTGTCTTCCTATTATAGGAATCCTATCTCTGAGAATAACAAGAATATTCTGAATATCTTTGAAAATCATAAATAAACTCTGTTTTGTTTTGTGTTATGTTGTTTGTGAACATTCATTATTTACATTCACTTCAAAACAAATTGAATTTTAATTTGTTTTTTTGCCATTTTTGAGGATATAATGACCCGATAATGACCAGACACGCTCGCAATAATACAGCCGGTGCTGTCTATTCTTATCACGAAAGACAAAGAGACACAAAGACATCAGGATATGGTACGCAACGACAAAGATTGGCAAAAGAGTCGATAAAAGATTTCGATGCCTGTAATCTGACTCTACAGCCCTGCAGACATCCTGTCATTACGTAAGATATTTGATTCAGAGTTCAATTTAAATAAATTGTTTGTTAAGTCCTGAGGGATATCTTTACGACAAAGAGGCCGTTCTTGAGTACATTATTCACCAAAAGAGAGAAAACGCGCGAAAACTAAAGGAATACGAAAAACAGAAAAAGAAAGACGAATCAGATTTAGTGGAATTGGCTGCCGCTCGACAGTCAAAACAGACTGACCTCTTCTTGAAAATGGAGACCAGTCTCATCAGTAAACCATCCACTTCTTCATTGGCCAATAGTTTGACTCATTCAGACATAAACTTGAGTTCATCGGTTGGTTCCGGTATTTCTAATATGATTAACGGACGCGACAAAGAAATTCCCAGTTTTTGGATCCCTTCGATGACACCGCAGTCAAAAAAGACTAAACTTAAGAAACCAGAGACAGCAGTCTTCTGTCCGATGAGCGGAAAACCTCTAAAAGCGAATCAGTTGCTCGACGTTCACTTCACGCCAACCAATGATTCAAAGGTTTGTTTTCATTGAATCACTTTTTTTTAATCAAAAAATTGAACTAAAATTTAGGGCAAATACAAGTGCGCCGTAACTCACGATCTGCTGAGCAATAGCGTTGCCTCAGCTGTTCTCAGGACTTCGTAAGTGATATCACAGACGAAGACATTTTAGATGAATTGATTGATTCTTTTTAGTGGAGCCGTTGTTACTATGGAAGCCGTGGAAAAGCTCATCAAAAAAGATATGTTGGATCCAATCAATGGCAAGAAAATGAGTGACGAAGACATCATTCCTTTGCAAAGAGGAGGTACTGGTTATTCGGCTGCAAATGAATTGGAAGCCGCCATCAAAAGACCGGTTATGATGGCGTAAAGTATTGAGAAAATTAATGAAACATTTATTTAAAAATTTTTATTTTATAATAAAATTGATTTCAAATATAAATTCCTAAAAATTGTTTTTAATTCAATCAATTAATTGTATAAAAATGTCATTTACTTCACTTCACCGGGAATTCAATGAAAATAATGTGAATTTGAAAATCATTTGAAAATATATTTCATTCATTTGTTTCTTAATAATTAATAATTTTGTGAAAACCTATCAATAAATCGAAGAGTTATTCAAAAATTCGAAATAAATTATTCAAAAGACTATAAAAATGGCGACAATTGTGGGCAGACATCAAATGAATGCATAATTTGTGGAATTAATTCTCATTTGCTTTTCTTCTTGTGTTTCACACTTTGATTCGAATGGTTTGAGTCATTTGAGTGATCGATATAACCACACTTCAGGAGGAGATCTCTGGACACGTTATTGATGTGTTTGAATCTGTCGGGTCCTAATTGAATGCCTCCAAACCATCGCGAGACTACTATCAGGACATCCTTTACTTCTAATATTTGAAGCAAATGGAGGAGTCGACTCCCGGCATGACTTTCGCCGTCATCGTCGCAATCCTGAAGACAAGTATTGTGAGGTCCGCCTGAGATTCTGTAGGCACTGATATTATGAGTGGCCGTTGAGATCTTCTTATTGGACTTAAGGGCCTCCAGAGCTTCCATCGCTTCGGCCACTGAATGAACGGGAGATAAGTGGGCCTGAAATGTGCTCCGCCTATCAGTCAAGGGCTCGCCGTGATATAAAGCTGGTGTCGATCCGCTTCCTCCCGAGTTATTGGATGACATGGGCTGGCAGTGGACTGAGTGTTGGGAAGAATGATCGCACTCTATGTGTTGATTCACTTCATTTGTACTGTCACTAGAATTTTGGTCAGAATCGTGAAGACAGTTATGGCACTCGTTATCATCAGAAGAGATGTCATTAGTGGAAGTGGAAGAGGGTCTTAAGTATTCCCTCGCCTTCTCTATCCATAAATAAAGAATACTTTGGGATTCATTTGAACAATAAATTTCTTCTAATTGTTGGGTTAAAAGTGACTTTTGCCTTCTGGACATCCAGGGGGCTGACAGGGTATACAAAGGGGGTTGACTTAAAGGATATTCCTCTGGTAAACGAAACTCAAAACGAATGGTCTGTTCGTATTCCTGACTGTGAGAGTCATTATCGTTATCTTTTAAAGTAATAGAAAATACAGAATTGGATTCGTCTTCAACGACCCATTCGTCGCCATAAATGGCAGACAAGGCCTCAATTTCATCGTTACGAAGAGCTTTGCAGTCCATTACTGACCATCAAATCGACTGTTATCTCATCGGATAGTTTGAGTGTTTATGAAATTTAAGAATATGTTTGTATTTGAAGATCAATTCAAACAATATTTGATTACAACATATAATAAACATAAATACATGCGATTTGTGAGGACTGCAAAACACATCACTTTATTCACATTATTTTTATGGATAAAGTAATTACTATTTCCGTTGATTTAAATGAATACAAATCTACAAATTATTCGCTAAAACTGTTCTCAAGTGAATGACGTTAAGAGCAAACCATTATTTCAATTGAGGGAAGACTTCAATTTCATATTAAAAAGTACTGATTCGGGGCCCAACTGATGAACACGTAATATCTTTAGTCTGTATAAAACAATTTCAATATTGAACTGCACATTGTCTGCACTGACTCTTCCTTTTCCGCTAAAATAAGTTAAAGAAATGGTAAGCCTTTTGACAACAATTTATTTTAATTCGATTTAAATATTGTTTTCATTCATTAAATTCAATTCAATTCATAACAAATGGATTAAATGTATGTTTGTTTTGATTGATAGCCGACTCGTTTTAAGAAGACCCGCAAATTGAGAGGTCACGTGTCTCACGGACATGGACGTATCGGTTTGTACTTCTTTTATTATCACTACATTCGTGTCTATTTGCTCATCAAATATAAATGCCTTTTAAGGTAAACACCGTAAGCATCCCGGAGGCAGAGGTAATGCCGGCGGACAACATCACCATCGAATTCATTTCGACAAATAGTGAGTCTTTGCCTAATGTTTACGTTTTTTAAATGATGATAATCTGTTGGACAGTCATCCCGGATATTTCGGTAAAGTTGGAATGAGGAACTTCCATCTTAAGAAGAATAGTCTGAAGCATTACTGTCCAACCATTAATGTGGAGCAGATCTGGGCTCTGGTCGGCGATAGAATGCGAGAGCACTACAAAGAGAGCAAAGAAGGAAAGGCACCCGTCGTTGATGTCATAAAACACGGATATTTCAAAGTGTTGGGCAAAGGAAGACTTCCCAAACAACCCGTTATAGTTAAGGCCAGGTTTTTCAGTAAAAGCGCTGAACAGAAGATTAAGTCCGTCGGCGGCGCCTGTGTTTTGACCGCTTAATTGTCTATTGATTTCAATAATAAAGAATTTTTCTTATAATTGATTTTCTTTTATTGAATTAAATTAAACTCTTTTTTGGATTAATTGTCGAATAATATGTCATTTTATGAATGATTTGATACAAAGAAGTGACAAAAGAACAAAAAAAAGTGGACTATTTTTCGAGCGGAGCGTAATTGAGGAGTTTCTCGATGAGGTCCACGTGACCCAAAAGCATTCTTCGGCAGCAATACCTCTTCAGTCCTAAAGCGTCCAAAGCATCGCTATTTCAAAATAAAATTAAAATTTGTGGTAATTTGTGATAAGAATATCTACCCTTCAGTGTATTCCGCTTGAAGTAAAGTAAGATATGGCTCCCATTTGTTGCCAATTACTTTACCACAAGTAAAACAACGAATTGGAATAATCATGTCTTCAGATTTCGGTTAAAAAACAATTAATTTTCGGAAAAAATTGATTTAAATTTCGAGTGATTTTCGTTTGAAATGATTTTTGTTTATAAAAGACTCCAAAAGTAATGTCAAACAAAACACGAAAACTCTCTTCAGTTTTCAATTTGATATCATTTCAAACAAATGGACGTAATTTATGAGTGATTTTATTCTGGAGAAATTGGTCGCCATTTAAAAGCGATAAACAATTGGTTTAATTGAACCAAATTATGACACAATATTTACCGCCAAATCTTTTAGCGCTTTTCGCGCCGCGAGAGCCCATCCCATACTTACCGCCCGCACAGAAATTACCGCACGAGAAAAAGACTCGCGGATATTCAGGTGTCGGACAATTTTTATCAAATTTTGAGGTAAATTCTGATTAAAATCTCAAGAATTGACTGATTTATTGATTTTGTTTATATTGAAGGACCCGAAAGACACACCACTTCCCGCTAGACTCGAGACAAGAGAAGAACGTTTAGAGCGAAAACGTCGGGAACGGGCAGAAAAAGCCGCCTATAAGTTGGAGCAGGGAATCGCTCTTTGTATGCCTTAATAACTTTAATCGTAATAATAAGGGTTTAATAATTATTTTACTCATTTCAGGGGATCCACAGTCTAATAGTAACGCAACATCTGATCCCTACAAATCTCTATTTGTGGCGCGAATTAATTACGACTCAACTGAAAGCAAACTCCGGCGAGAGTTTGAGGCGTACGGACCTATAAAGAAGGTCTGTCCTCACTCTCACTGATCTCTATGTTTTGGGTTTTACTAAAAAGTGTTATTTGTTACGATTAGATCCAATTGGTAACGGATAAGGTTAGCGGCAAACCCCGTGGCTATGCGTTCATTGAGTTCGAACACGAGAGGGAAATGCATTGTAAGTGATTTGATTGAGTCTTAGACTTAATACTGATTTGTTGAGCACTGCGTTGTTGTGTCGACAAAAAACATTGAAAACTCTCAAATGCAATGAATTAGAGATGAGTTCCAAATGTGAACACAAATTGAACTTAAAATTGAGGTAACGTTAAGTTTAGTCCAAAACCGATCGAAGCGTTTTCGGTAAGCAATTATTGTAAGCATTTTCACCACTCTTTCCAATAATTGCCGCAAAAAACGGATGATTTTCCTGATTTCGGATCAGAATAATTGACTGTCATTAGTCTTATAGGTGTCTAATAACAGGTGTTCCGTAAATATGCGTAAATATTAAGTGAGAAATATTTACAATTAATTGAATTTAATTAAATAACTTCTTAACCAAGAGCTCACTTATCCTATACCTCATCTCTTATGCAGCAATGATTGGCCCAACTTTTTGGTCCGCCATTCAATAGATTCGTAGTTTAAGACAAAATTACTTCGGTTTGTATGTGATGTAAGTTGTCTTTAGGTATAACAATATGTCTGTTCTGTGGGTAAGGCTTCCAATTCTGTTGCCATTCATTTACCTCTGATTTTAGTCATTTTTCGCTTTAATTAACTAATTATTGTTTAAACCAATTAATTGATGGCAGACAAGGGTTAGTACTTCGACCACCAATTCGTTCATTTTGTGATTATTATCCAAAAGAAGTTATTCTTAACCACAAGAGTAAGAGTAAGAAGTTTTGTTAATTTTGCGCTAATTTTCGGCTAAAGTCAAGCCTTAATTGAGTGAACGCTTAGAGACAGAAGTTTTTAACTAATTTTATATTAAAATCAAATCATCTCTTCTTCTTGAAGAACATCGAGTAATTGCATTGCTATCAATCAGAGATGGCTTATCACTTGTTAACCAATTATTTTACTTAAATCCAAGAATCATAATCTGAAGTAAAAATTGTAAGTTCATTATATCCTCAAATTTTTCATTTGTTGGACAATCCTTTTGTTTTGTTCCCAATTTACATAAAACATAAACATATATTCGATTTGACGTCAATATAATATAATTATATATAGAGCCCTCTCTCTGGCCATCTCTGATTAAATTATACTTATTTTTATAAATAAGAGAAAGAATTAGAATTAGTTTAGTATTAATTAATATGAGGTAAGTGCCGATTAGCTACCAAAGCACTGGTAGGTATGATTTTTATTGGTAAGTATCGATTTGACCGCTTTTGACTTCCTATAACAGCTGCCTATAAACACGCGGACGGAAAGAAAATCGATGGCAAACGAGTTCTCGTCGATGTCGAGAGGGGTCGTACTGTTAAGGGTTGGCTTCCACGTAGACTGGGTTTGTCTCAATTGATTTCACTTTTGGAAATTGTTATTTTCATTCTATGGTTAATATAGGAGGGGGTTTGGGAGGTACTCGTAAAGGGGCGCCCGACGAAAACATAAGGCATTCCGGAAGAGATGACGCCCGAAGTGTTGAGCGGTTTGTTATCTCTTTATTTGAAAACAAATATTGAATTAATTTATATTTTCAGCGATCGTTACGATAGAGACACAACACGTAAACACTCCAGAGATAGAGATAGGGATAGATCTGAGAAGAGGAGGAGTAGGAGTAGAGACAAAGAAAGAGAAAAGAGACGCAAAAGTAAGAGTCCTAAGGATAGGGAACGGGGAAGAGATAGGACTGAGAGAGACAACAACAGACGCAGTCGTTATGACGATCACAGAAGAAGTGAACGCTCGAGAAGTAATAGGGACTCAAATTTTAGTGAAGAACAGGCGGGCGGTGACACTATTGAACGGAGAAGAGGTGACTCTCGAGACAAAGATATCGAGAAAACTAGAAAACGAAGGAAAAGCAGAAGTCATAGTCGGGAACGTAAGCGAAGTCATCGCGATTACGAGCGCTCAGACAAATTGGATTCAATTAAATCTGAACTCAAAGACGGAGCAGACAATGGTCTCTATGCTAACAGTGATGGATATGAAAACGAGCCCTTCCAGAGTGGGTTCGGTGACAATAGTAACTCTTCATCTTATGATCAATTCGCTGCTCAGAATTACAGTCAACCAACTTATGTCGCTTACAATACCAAAGAGGAGATATATTCCCCTTAAACTCAAACTAAACTCCAATTTCTTTTAATTTTATTATTTTATTTGGTTTTCAAACAAAAGACAGACAAAAGACAAATCAAATCTAAATTATTATTATTTAAGAATTTTTGTGACTTTTTTCACTCAATTTTATTATTATTTAATAATTTTTGAATTAACTATTCTTTAGGTAAGTATAGAACCACTCATTTGTTATAAAACTTTCGTAAGTATTGTCCAAAAGTAAGACCAAATAAAAGGACGAAATTCAGACAAAATTACATTTATTTCAAATGTTTTGCTTTAAAAATGAATCAAATGCTTGACTTTCCTCTGAATTTAATATAATTTTTACATCTATTTTATATCCTATTCTATGCCCAAAGAATTGGTCAAATAGTGATAGAACTGATAGTATTTTACATTTAAATTGTCGATCAAATGATTGATTGTAAGTCTATTACCGGAAAGTTATTTGATTTTATTTAATGGTTGGAATTCAGTGGTCGTTCATCTATGGATCAATGATTGAACAGTAATTATCTGAAAGCAATCTTCAGAAGAGGAGTCACATAACATATTATCATTGAATACCAAAGTGATGAGGTTTAAGGAATAACTTTTCCTATTGGTTGAGACCCTCTTTGGAGGACTGACTTAAGGAAAGCACTTTTCATAAGAAATGGCTTTTTGATGGACTAATGACAGGACAATAGTTTCTCACACTTTCAAAACAGACTGTCTGTGCGTTCACTTAGTTTTCACTTTTTGTTTATTTCTTTTATTTTTAATACTTTTTTATTAAACAACAAATTAATTGCTTTTTATCAAAATGTGAACTAATTTTAGATAATTTACCAAAAAATTATCGATATCTGAATCAAAGATTAAATTATGTTTTGATTTGAGATTATTTTCCCACAAAATGATTGAAATTGAAAACAATCGATGTGTTTGTGGCCAAAGACCAGCCAAATCTCTTGGATTATCTCCAAAACTAGCAAATGATTCCTACAGATGGACACTTAATCACCGAACAAATCAATTAAATCTTAGAAATATTTATTTATTACTCATTTTATTTATTTATTTTACCATAACTTCAGGTATTATTTGATTCAATTTTAAGTCTGGATTTGTTCACTGTTTTGTCTCAATCTTCAGGAGCCAATCGTCCGACATATCTATTATTTGCCAATAGAAAAGACATTCGTTTATTGAATGGCGACAATCAAAGAGCCAACGCTTCGGTCATTATTAATCACTTGGAAGAAGCGGCGGCTCTCGACTACTACTTCAAAGAGAGTATTATTTTTTGGGCCGACATTGGACTCGAAATGATTAAAGGCATCAAAATTAATGGTACCCTAAGTCCTGATAAGGCGTTTACAATAATTCAATCGGGAATCATATCACCCGATGGGTTGGCCTGCGATTGGTTAACTAAAAAGCTGTATTGGACCGACTCCGAGACTAATCGCATTGAAGTGAGCCGTTTTGATGGGTCGGACCGCAAAGTCCTTTTCTGGAAAGACTTAGATCAGCCCAGAGCTATAGCTCTGGCGCCAACCGACGGGTAAATACTTATTTTCAATAAATATGTTATTTGAGAGACATTTCTATTTTCATTGCATTCTATAAAAGGCTTTGAATCGTAAGAATTGAATCCATTTTTAAAAATCTTAATTCGCTTTCATTTGTAAAATAGTTTTCATTTATTTCTTAAATTATTTCCCTTTTTATCAAAAGTTTGATGTTTTGGACCGATTGGGGAGAAGTGCCTAAAATAGAGAAGTCTTCAATGGATGGCGATCCCATCACTCGGACTATTTTAATCAAAGATAACATCTATTGGCCAAACGGTCTGACCATCGATTACGAGGAGAAAAAGTAAGAAAAAGCGTTGATTTTATGGATCTAATGAATGATGTGTTTGAAGGTTGTATTGGGCCGACGCTAAACTCAAATTCATTTCTTCGATGGATTTCTCGGGCAGTAATCGGAAGAATGTCGTCAGTGGACATCTTCCTCATCCGTTCGCTTTAACTCTTTTGGGAGAAACCGTTTATTGGACGGATTGGTCGACGCGAGCCATACATTCTTTTAATCGGATTACAGGGCAGAGGAAAAAGATTCTGAGCGGACAGTTGTCTCCAATGGATATTCACGTCTATTCAGCCGCTCGTCAATTGCCATCAGAGACTCCCTGTGATAACGAGAACGGAGGCTGTTCTCACTTGTGTTTACTCTCTTCTATTTCACCCTTTTATTCGTGTGGATGTCCGACAGGAATAAGATTACAAACTGACCAAAAAACATGTGCTTCCAGTGCTGAAGAGATTTTATTGTTAGCGCGAAGAGTCGATATTAGAAGGATATCTTTGGACACACCCGACCACACAGATGTTGTACTTCCATTACGTAATATAAAGCACGCGATTGCAGTAGATTTTGATCCGATCGACAAAAAAATCTATTGGACTGATGATGACGTCCACGTTATAAGAAGAGCGTATCTCAATGGGTCTCAACAGGAAGACATCGTATCCACAGAAGTGCATCATCCGGACGGCATTGCTATTGATTGGATCGCAAGGAATATCTATTGGACAGATACTGGCACTGATCGTATCGAAGTGGCCCGACTTAATGGCACTTTCAGAAAGATTCTTCTGACTGAAGGGTTGGATGAGCCCCGAGCTATTGTCGTTCACCCAATTGAAGGGTTTGTAGACTTTGTGTTCAATTTATTTGAATTTAAATATTATTTAATTTCAAAAAACAGTTTAATATTTTGGACGGATTGGGGCGCAAAAGCAAAGATAGAAAGAGCGGCACTCGATGGCTCTCAGCGCACAGTTGTTATAAATTCCGGTCTCGGATGGCCCAATGGTTTAGCAATTGATTACGAATTATCTAAAATTTATTGGTCGGACGCGAAGACAGATAAAATAGAAAAATCTAACTTCGATGGCTCTGAACGAACAGTCATAGTATCAGATCAGTTACCCCATGTCTTCGGTTTTACATTACTTAATGATTGGGTTTATTGGAGTGATTGGCAGAGGAGATCCGTAGAGCGGGTTCACAAAGTCACTGGCGAACAGCGAGAGACAATTGTCGATCAATTACCGGATCTGATGGGTTTAAAAGCAATAGCAGTGAATAGAGTGCTCGGAACCAATCCATGTGCTGTTAATAATGGGAATTGCAGTCACTTGTGTTTATATAAACCAAAACAGCGTTATGTGTGCGCCTGTCCTATGGGTTATGAATTGGCCACCGATTCTCAGACGTGTATCGTTCCGGAAGCGTTTCTTCTATTTTCCCGTCGATTAGATATTCACCGAATTTCGTTAGAATCACATCATTTAGATTTAATACCAATCGCTGGCATTCAAGAAACCACTTCTTTTGATTACCACTTGAATGATAATAGAATTTATTGGACAGACGTTAAGTTAAAGTCAATCAGTCGGGCGTTTATGAACGGAAGTAATATCGAACACATAATTGAATTTGGTTTGGAATATCCGGACGGAATAGCTATCGATTGGGTGGCAAACAATCTCTATTGGGCCGACACTGAATCAAATAAAATAGAAGTCTCAAGACTTGATGGAACTCATCGTAAAGTATTGGTTTGGAAGGATTTAGATAATCCCCGTTCTATAGCTCTCAATCCAAGTGAAGGACTTATGTTTTGGAGCGATTGGGCGTCCGTTCAGCGCATTGAACGCTCAGCACTTGACGGCTCTCAAAGAATAATTATTGTGAATAACGCGGGACGGGCTAACAGTTTGACCATTGATTATAAGGAAAGAAGACTCTATTGGGTTGATATCGACACAAATAAAATACTTTCCTCTGGTTTTGACGGATCCAATAGGAATACTCTATTTAAAGACCAGTTAAGTAAAGCGCACGGAATAACTGTATATCAAGACTACATATATTGGACGGATTGGGAGACAAATACAATAGAGAGGACCAACAAATCTAATCCTTTAAATAAGACTGTAATTCAAACACAATTGGATTACGTCATAGATTTAGTTATTTATCACAACTCTCGACAGTCCGGTTGGAATCCCTGTGCAGTCAATAACGGGGGTTGTGATCACCTGTGTCTGGCCCTTCCCGGCAATAATCAAAGGGCTTACACTCACAACTGTGGCTGTTCTTCACATTATCTACTGAATGCGGACAACAAGACCTGTTCCGGTGAGTCTTCATTCAAATTTAGTGTCAATTTATTTAATTTATTTGATTTTCAATCAAAAGCTCCGAAAAGTTTTCTTCTGTATTCCCAACGAAACACAATAACCCGTTTAGTAATGGATTCAGTGACCGACGCGCCCGACATTACTCTTCCGATTCATAATTTGAAAAATGTTAAGGCATTAGCTTTTGATCCATTGGAACATCAGGTCTATTGGATCGATGGAAGGACTCATTCAATAAAAAAAGCATTTATTAATGGCACCGGAACTGCAATAGTTGTTCCTAATCCTCAAGACATGAACTCTCCGTTTGACTTAGAGTTGGATCCTTATTCAAGAGTAATATACTGGACGTGTAGTCATTCAAATTCAATAAACATTACGCGGTTAGACGGCAGACATATAGGAGCTCTTCTCAGTGATTCTACTGACAGACCAAGAATTGTTTCTCTACATTACAAGAGGGGGTATTTTCATTGAATTCTTTTGTTTAATTATATATTAATTATATATTATTTGATTGATTGACTCAGATATCTATTTTGGGTGAATGCTGTGAATCCTCCTAAAATCGAGAGAATATCTGTTTTCAATTTAATGAGAAAAACCATAATTGAAACCGATTTGGAAGAAGTGTCGGCACTTACTGTTGATATCGATAGCGATCTATTATTTTGGTCACAAAACGGACAGAAAATCGAATGCAGTTCTCTTGAAGGAGAGAATCGGCGCTCAATTTTTGAAGCAAATGTTTTGCATCCGATTTCGATCGCTATTTACGACAATTACTTGTATTGGATCGAAAGGGAACAGAAAGTGATCGAACGAATCAACAAATTGTCGGTAACCGGAAAACAAACCGTTTATAACAGAATACCTCATTTGACTGACATTATATCCGTCGACAAAATGGATCAAAACGTATCTTCGCTCTCATGTCTGGTAAGTCTCTAAACATTTGTTTCTCTCTTTTGTAATCTAACGAAACAAAACAAAACCGAAAAGTAATTAGTTTTGACTTTCGGTTCAATAATTTGTTTATTTGTTTCGAATAATAATCAAATGATAGTCTCTGGGAATTGATTCTTAAGATTGTCTCAAATCCTCGTTCACTATCTTATAACCACTTATTATTATTATTAGTTGGAAAACGGCGGCTGTTCTCACATTTGTCTGATTGCACACAACGAGAGTAACCGTAAGTGTGGTTGTCCTAAAGGACTCATCTTATCGAATGACGAGCGGTCGTGCATAAGCCCACCGACGTGTTCACCGGATCAGTTCGCGTGTCTCACTGGGAAAGTCAATTGTATTCCGAATGTGTGGCGCTGTGATGGTGTCCCAGAATGTGAAGATAAATCAGATGAACTGAATTGTCCGCTCTGTTCAGAAACACAATTCTCTTGTCCACGAATTAGTGGCGAAGAACCCAAATGTATGGACAATACATTCTTATGTGACAACACACCCGACTGTGGGGATGGTTCTGATGAAGTTTGTTGTGGTTTGGATCACTTTAAATGTAAAATAGGGGGCAATTGTTTAACACTTATTCAGGTTTGTGATGGAAAAGAGGACTGTAATGACGGTTCAGATGAGAGTCCAAAGAGTTGTCGCGACAAAATGGATCGAATGCCTCTTGAGATGACAACTCAAACCCCTCCCCGTTCAACATATAGTGTCGTTATATTAATCGCTGTTTTTGTAATATTCGTTCTGTCATTCATCGCATACCAGTGCAGACGTAAAACACAATTAAATGAGGAGAAGGAGTACACCGCAGCTAATGATCTCCTAATGAGTACTCAAAGACCCCTCACTTCTGGAACAGATGTCCGAACGAATGGAGTTCTAACAGGAAGTGAGAATACATTAGGAAAACACCTCCCAATCGCCAACTTTTGTAAACCCCTACAACTCAATGACCCGTTATATGAGCGCAACATAACGGGTGCCTCATCTACCAGTTCCTCAGCAAATAATTATCCTAAAGAAACTCTAAACCCTCCTCCGAGTCCAGTGACAGACCAGTCTCAGTGCAATTTCGGTAGTACTTCGTGTGTGAGCTCTTCTGTGGCGCACTCAAGAAGTTCTAGAAATGCGATTCTTCCGAATCGTCACAAAAAGAATTCTCGCTATCATTTGATGCGAACGAGAGGTCCTCCGCCCACTCCATGCACTTCAGAAGTATATGAAGAGAGTGAGCCCAGTGTTAAATATACTTTTTATGACAACTCCAATGCAGACCTCAGTTATGACTCCGACCCATATCCGCCGCCACCCACTCCTCGAAGCGGTCTTTATTTTTCTGATTTAAGTGGAGGTCCGCCCTCACCATCAATCACTGAAAGGAGTTTCTATAATCCATATCCTCCACCGCCATCACCAGTTCCTGAATCAGATACACAAGAAATTACTTAATTTGAAGTCATTTTTGAATAATTGTCTGTAAATTAAATGATTGTATTATTTTGTAATTAATTTTTATTTCATTTTATTTATCAATTTTTATGCCTTTCTTTCAATCAATTGAATGAAAATGAATTAAATTTGACCTCAAATTCAATATAAAAAACTTCTTTAAATAATTTCTTCAAAATTCGTGTCATTTTATGTTCAAAGAAACGAATTTTCGGTTAAATTTACAAATAATTTATTAATAATTATTCGATAAAAAAGCAAATAATTGAAGCAATGAATAGAAAAGTGATTTAATTTTTCTTTTGAAGCCATTGGAGATAATCGGGTTTTGTGGCCGCAATATATTCGTCGACCAATTCCTGAATTACTTCTCGAGAGGAATCCAATTCATCCAAATTGTCTTTAAACATCTCTTCCTTTCGAAACTGCTCGAGAAAAGCCTCCCTTTTCCTGAGTTTGTCGTATTGTTGAAGAGTTCTCTCAAATAACTGAAACAAAAATCTTTAAATAAATAATAAATTTAATGAAAAGTGGACTGACGTGTGATATTGAGGTGTGGTTTGCGAGAAGAAGTCCGGACACACGGTGTGGGGTTTGAATATAAGGTGATTTGCGAGAGAGCGCCACTTGAATACCCGCCGGTCCCCACGGAATAAACTGCGCTTTCTTTCCCTCTCTTATTCTCATAAGACTTTTATTGACTTGTGTTGGATCGACCTCTCCTTGAATTATATTAAGAATTGAGATATAGCAGTGGCCGGCATTCCGGGCCTGCATTAGAGTGGAAACCATCATATTTTTGTCATCTAAAAGACGTCGCATTACATCCAAAACAGTAGTCTTTCGAACGGACGCCACTTCGCTGTGATCTGTGGTTTCTGTGGTGAGAGGGGTATAACCGGTCATCAAGAAGTGGAGTCTTGGCATTGGTATTAAAGGTGCGATCAGTCCTATCAGATCGTTGTTCATATATGACGGGTATCTGAGAGTTGCGGTCGAAGTCGACATTATTGTCGAAACCAATGAATTTATTTGAGTGAAAGACGGGTTCTCGATATGAAGTCGATCGACTGCTATACGATTTAGAGCTGTATTGTCCAAAACGACAACACAGTCAGCATTCAGTGCCAATCTTTTGAGAGTAAGTAATGAATTATAGGGCTGTACCACAACATCACTCATTTCTTCTGCATTTGGAAACACAGAATACGTTTGAATCAACTTTTTTGGGAAGTGATCGTTCAAACGCTCCAACATATATGAACCCATTCCGGAACCGGTGCCGCCAGCAATTGAATGACATAAAACAAAGCCCTCTAAAGAGTCAGAGCCCTCGGCTTCGCGTTCAATGATATCAAATACCTCTTCGCTAAGCTTTTCACCGCAAGTATATCCTTTCGCCCAATTATTTCCCGCACCCCCTCCTCCTTTAGACAGATATATGTTTTCGTGATTATATAGTTTAGCGAACGGACTGTTCTTTATTGTGTTTATAACCCGAGGCTCCAAATCGAGAAGAACTGCCCGCGGAATGTAGTGATTGTCATCCGCCTGATAGAAGAATACATCCCTTCGGTCTCCAACAGTGTCTTTGGCGAAGGGCTCCAAAAGACCCTCATTATTGATTGCGTGTTCGGCGCATAATTTCTTCCAGAATTCAAATCCAACTAAAAATATTTGAAATTAAAAAAATAATAATTGAATAACAAATAAATATTATTATAAAACAAGAGTACTTTGGTTCCCACACTGTCCCAATTGGAGTGTAATCATTTCTCTGGGCATTTTAATCTATTATTTATCAATTAAACGCAATTTAAAAAATAATGACAATTCATGTGATGTTTTGCGCCAAATATTATTTATTTACTATAATTGGGGACCAAATAGTAATTGCAAACACAATACAACTCTCATTCATATTATTGATTCAAAAGTTGTATTTTTAGTACATTTTTATTCACATTTTTCTCACATTTATTCCATTTTAATAAAAATTCAATTAATGGTCACTTAATAGACAATAAAAAGACATTTCAATCAAATCTGAAATTTTATTCAAAATCAAAGAGTTTTACAAATAATTTGTTAAAATTAATGTTTCTTAAGAAGTAGTCCATCGTTTGGCTCTGGAATGTGAAGCATTTGCTGCAGAGGATGGAGAGGCAGCGAATTGAACTGAAGATGAAGTAGTTGTCAGAGGATTCAATGGCGAAGATATTATAGATGGAAAGGCAGGCGCTGTTCCCACAATGGGTTGATTTGATTGTATATTATCGTTGAAAGTTCTGATGCTATCGTCTCCGGTGAGTCCAAAAGGGTTCGGACCAACAAATGATTGCATTGAATTTGACGACGAAATAGCTTTAGAATCAGATGTTGTCTCCACTAATCTCGAAGTATATTCGGTTTGGTTTTTGAGATTAAGTCTCAATTGATTGATCTCTTCGTGTAAGGCATAGACCTGAGCGGCTAAAGAGATAAGAGTTTGGTGTTGTTTACGCATTATTTGCAGCAATTCTTCAGAACTGTAGGGTTTGTTCATATTCTCGATATGTGTTCGCAATTCTTGTATTTGTTTTGAATAGTTATTCATTTGTAGTTCAAAGCCATCGATTGTTTCAATAAAATACTGATGAGTGCTGGCGTTTATGTACTTATTCTGAGCGATTGTATAACTCGAAGGCGTTTGCATGAAATCAACGCGAGATATCCGATACGCCATCTCTGCTGAAGACAACAATTTATTGGTGTCTTTCTTCAGATTATCGATTGATTTGGAATTGCGCTGAATATCGACTTCTATTTTATGTAAAAGCGAGCGAAGGCTGTCCTCTATTTCAGAGCCAACTTCTAGTATGGGTTGAATTGAAAACCTTTGCTGAGAATTCTCTTCGCGAATCACTTTCTGTTCCTTCACGAACTGTTTCAAAGACTCTACGAGTGGAACCATTTCTGGTGGAATGAAAGTCGACTCTTTGTTGGCTTTATTTGATTTTAAAGATTGATCTGCACTCGAATCAGAGGCAGTGGTTTGAGTTCCACCCAAACCGTGAAAAGAATTGGTTTGTTGTGTAGTTGTTTGTGTCACTGCTGTCGAGGCAGTGGTCAGAGTTAGGGTTTGGTTCGGCACTAAACCTGTCGTTTGCAACGGATTAACGGTCGGCCCAAAAGAAAAACCGCTCGAAGTCGTTGTATTCAGGGGTTGAAGAGTAGCCGTCGGCTGACTCTGTGTTGAAGCGCCAAATGAAAAGGCACTCGTATTTGTGCTCGTATTCAATGAGGGAACGGAACCGAAGTTAAATTGACTCATAATTTACTAATATTTGTCTCACTTTTAGTCAATTTATTTGAAGTAAAGCACAAAACGTTTGATATTTTAGTAAAAACTTGTTTTGTAGACGAAATATATTGAAAGTAGTGAAACAGAGCAATAAAATTTACCGATCGAATGTACTCTAGTTGTACTCATTGAGTAACTCAACACAAACTGAAAGAATAATTGTTTGAAAAGACTCCAAAAGAGGACACTATATGTCTGTTGGGTTTCTTCAATGAAGAATCTTCACTAAAGAATCGTAAAGTTTTTGATAAATATTGTGTTTTAATGACAAAACATTTGTTTATTTCACTGAAATTCAGTTCATTTTAATTGATTTAAATTAAAAGAAGTGAATTACAATACAATTACAATAAAAAATCAATTTTATATTTCAGATAAGTTTAACTCAAAAGCTTCAGATATGAGGAGAATATCCCCCAAAAGAAACACATCTCAAACACGTGAGAGAAATGTTTGTTTTTATGAACTCTGGTCTTGTGATCTAATCTAATCTTTCAATGGTAATAATGGTAATCATGGTAATAATGTTAACAATTGTGAAATACTAAAAACTTGTCTGTGATAACAATTATCTTCGTTTTGATCTCACAATGGATTTTATTTTCGATTCAAACGGAACTTAATTTTGTTCATTTAATTAATGTTCACTATATTTGAGGTCAGTTTTACTTTAATTATAAATTTGATTTAATTAAAAGTTAAACTTTTGAGCGCTTTTATCATTCAATTGAGTCTTATTTAATTAATTGAATGACATTTTAGACTAAATACAAATATAATATAAATATATCTATAGTTTAGTCTATTCTTTATTTATGGTTAAGTTTTGTTTAATTCTAAAATACCTCTCAAACCAATTAATTCTGTAATTTTGAACAAACTTGTTATGTCATAATTTGAACACTACTTGTTTGCTTGGATTGCATGGTCACCTCGAGGTCAACTCTTTCACAACTAAATAAATACTTCTAAAGTCTGAAAGTGTTTTTGATAGTACAAATTGATATGCGATAAATGACCTAAATTATAATATACTTACTATTCTACTTACAGTTAAACTTACAATTATAGTTACAATTAAAGTTAATAACTGTTAAAATTAGTTTAAAATTAAGCCACAATTTAAATATGATTAATGAGATGAGGTTGTCATCAGTTAATAGAGTGTTACGATTGGAGTTATGATAAGTGGTCGCAAAATATTAAACATTTGCTCAATAATTAGTTACCAATAATTGGACATAAAATCATAAAACTCTATGTTTTATGTGATAGAGGCAGTGCAGATCTCACACATTGATAATATCAATGTATATGTTGAGGAACATTCCAGAGATTCTTATCTTATCAGATTAGGAATGTATGTGAGACACAGGTATGAGTGGACGTGACCTATGTTTGAGACACTCACTAATGTATATAAGACATAAGGGGAATG
>JAQIXD010000344.1:0-29829 GCA_034699985.1 Minunthozetes semirufus
TTGCTATTTCATATAATAAAATGAGAAAGTCTTGTAATAAATTCAAATAATTAAACAATTGTTCAAAATGTTTCAAAAATTGTCATGTACAAATAAAACAATTAACTTTATTAGTATTGAATTTATATGTTCCCGATAAAATTTACCATAAAAGATGGTAAAATTAGCCAAGATTAAATGTTTTATTAGAAAAATCATAGATAATTACTTGAAATTACCAGAATCTGTACCCAAAAGTACTCATAAATAAGTGAATTTAAGTACAAAATAAAAATTTGTATAATTTATATGCTTTCACTTATCTGTATATAAACAAAATCAATTTAAAGTTGGAATTCAAACATCATTTCCAGACATTAATTAATTAATAATTGATTTGTACTTCAATTTGATTATAAGTTTTGTTTAAATGCTTTTCAAAATTAGAGGAAGTTTTGAAACAACTTTAGTATTGAATTGAAGTTTGCGTTCGTTTTGTGTCTGATTTCAAAGTTATCTCAATATTAAAATGTTTTTAATATTTTTCGGTGTTTTTGTCGCTTTAATCGCATATCTATTAATATCGAGGGTCAGACATATGTCAATACTGGCCCGCAATGGTATTCCCGGTCCAAAACCTAATCTCATATTTGGAAATATCGTTGAATACCGATCCCTTCCATCGATTCAAAGGCAAAAGGATTGGATCGAAAAGTACGGGAAAATTGTGGGCTTTTATATGGGACACAGACCTGTCGTTTTGGTGGCGGACCCGGACTTAGCAAAGAATATTCAGATCAAAGATTTCCAGCACTTCCCCGATAGGCCAACATTGCCTCTGAAGAACGGACTGCATCCGAGCCCAGAGGTGTCAACGAGTTTGATCAGAGCTCGGGGTAAGCGCTGGAAGGAAATGCGCAGTGTATTGACCCCGACATTCAGCGGATCCAAACTCAAGACAATGAATCCCATTATAGACGACGCAATCAATAGCTTTATCGACATAATTGATAAGCGCTCGCAAACCGAGTCTGAGATCGATATCTACGACCTCTTCCAGAACCTGACCACTGATGTGATCGGAAGAACGGCTTTTGGTATTCAAAGTAATGTCCAAAACGAGACAAACAATAAGTTCTTAAACGCAGCCAAAGAAATATTTAATATGAATACCAATCGTTTTATTTTATTGATTATTCAGTCGTTCCCTCAAATAGACAAAGTGTTGTATCCCTTCCGAAGGCTCAAAGAAATTATTCTTCATATGATGGGTCTGTCCCCAAATGGTATTCTCTACGATATGGCCAAAGATATCATACAATTGAGAAAACAAAACCCGAATAACAGACGAAAAGACTTATTGCAACTCATGTTAGACACGAAGATATCAGGAGAAGAGATGTCAGCCATGACTGATGAACACCTGACTGCTGGTCACGAGACTCAGAATAGCACAAAGAATGGAAGCGCTAATACAAGTGTAAAGATTAGCAAAAATACCATCGGATTGACTGATAGTGAAATTAAGTCCAATTGTGTGCTGTTCTATGAGGCCGGGTATGAGACAACCAGTACTGCACTCGGATTTATGGCTCATATTCTTGTAAACCATCCGGAAGTTCAGGAAAGGATTAGATCCGAAGTGATTGAGTTGTTTGAAAGCGAGGGTAAACTCGACTTCAATACTGTTAGTCAACTAAATTACATGGATTGGGTGCTCAACGAAACGATGAGAGTCTATCCCCCGGTTATCTCATTCGTGACCAGAGGATGTCTCACTGATTACAAATACAAAGACATAACAATTCCAAAGGGAGCGGACATTATGTTTGCCACTTATTATCTTCATCACGACCCGGACCACTGGCCAGAGCCTGAAAAGTTTGATCCGATGCGCTTCAGTCCCGACCGTAAACATGAGATCCACCCATCCTCGTGGCAGCCCTTTGGCAGTGGACCTCGAAATTGCATTGGAATGCGATTCGCCTTATTTGAAGCAAAATTAGCCCTGGCCAAACTTCTCCTCAAATATCGGTTGGAGCCGACACCTAAGACAGAGATCGGAAACCTGACCACTGAATGCAAGTTCATTACTCTGACCCCAAAGAATGGCGTTTATGTTAAGGCTGTGAGAGTTTAAACACAAAATATGAGGAAAGACTCTAATTATAAGTGAAATAATCATGATAAAAGGATCATGCTCAGTTTCTGTATTTAATTAATTTGAACCTAAACCTGGTTTCACTCAAACCAATGAATGTCTTGAATTTGATGAAACATTTACTCAGATTTATAAAGAATCGTTTCTTAATAAACGTCATAACAAGTGTATCGATAAGATTTGATAGTTAATTCAAATTGAAGGTCATTTTACTGATAAATCATTGATTATGTTTCGAAATATTGCCTTCAAATCAGACTTAATTGAAACTAAAAGTCTGTCTTTCATTACGTTTATTAAACATAAATGCATTTCTTTATTAAACAAATAATTGTTTTATAGCTTTTTATTTGATTTGTTTTTTGATGTAAGACTTGATTTCATATTATTATTGATTCAAATTAAACCCATATTTGAATTTTGTGGCCAATAATGGCATTATTTCTATTATTGATCCCGATATTGATATTTTGTTTGTATCAACGGAAGAGATGGATGTCAGTTCTGGCACGTAATGGCATTCCTGGTCCAAAACCTAACCTAATATCAGGAAATAGCAAAGACTTCAGAGGACTGTCATCTATTGAACGACAGAAGAGTTTCATTGAAAAGTATGGAAAAATTATGGGATATTTCAACGGAACGAAACCCATCGTTTTGGTGGCGGACCCAGAGTTGGCCAAAAATATCCAAATCAAAGACTTTAACTATTTCTATGACAGACAGCATATGATACTGAAGGATGGTATGAATGCCATACCAGCCATGAGGGGAGCCGTTCATAGAAGTAGAGGCCAGCGTTGGAAACAAATCAGAACTATTCTGACCCCGACTTTCAGCGCTTCCAAACTGAAGACAATGACTTACATAATGGACGACGCGATCAATACTCTCATTGAGTTAGTGGACAAACACTCGGAAAAAGACCAAGAGTTCAACATTTATGAACTGTTCCAGGGATTGACAACTGATGTGATCGGAAGGACAGCATTCGGTGTACAAATGAATGTCCAAAAAGATCCGGAAAATAAGTTTCTTAAGGCAGCGAAAGATGTGTTCAACACTCAAGTCAACAGATGGTATGTTAGGCCGATCGCTATTCTCCCGAAGTTGGATCTCTTTCTATATCCGTACCGAAGACTGGATGAGCAGATCAGACACTTCTTCGGGAATTCGCCGACGAGTACCCTTTTGGATATGAGTCGGGATATCATTGATGTCAGGAAAAAGAACCCAAACTCTCGAAGAAAGGATTTATTGCAACTTATGATCGATTCGAAAATATCTCGCGAAGACATGTCTTCTATCAGTGACGACAAACTCACCGCAAGTACTGATCAGAATGAGGTCACATCAACAGAACCCAATGATGTTAAGGATGTCCTCCAGAAGAATGCCATCGGTTTGACAGACGAAGAGATCAAAGCAAACTGTGTCCTCTTCTTCGAAGCCGGTTATGAGACGACCAGTACTGCACTCGGATTTGCGGCACATATTCTTGTAAACTATCCCGATATTCAAGAGAAGGTCAGGCAAGAGGTCAGGGAGTTGTTCGAAAGTGAGGGCAAACTAGACTTCAATGCGGTGTCGAAACTCCAGTACATGGAATGGGTTCTCAACGAAACGATGAGATTATTTCCGCCATTAATAACATTTGTAACGCGAGAGACAATACGTGACTATAATTACAAAGACATGATTATACCAAAGGGATCGTCCATTCAATTCGCCACTTATTACCTGCACCACGACCCAGACTATTGGGTAGATCCGGAGAAGTTTGACCCAGAGCGATTCAGCCCTGAGCGAAAACATGAGATCAATCCTTCCTCGTGGCAGCCCTTTGGAAGCGGTCCACGAAATTGTGTGGGAATGAGGTTCGCCTTCTTCGAGATGAAGCTCTGTTTGGCGAAGCTTTTGCTGAAATACCGATTGGTTTGTGGCCCTCACACAGAGAGGGGGAACATAACCACTGAATGTAAATTAGTCTCTCTTTCGCCAAAATTTGGTGTTTTTGTAAAAGCGGTCAAAGTTTAAAACTCCTGACCATTGTTTGACAGACAATCGCTTTTATTTTATGAATCATTTCAGCACTTATTCAGTTTCGGTTAAGTTTTAAAATAATACAATTTCAGGTTTTATTTGAAACTAGATCTTTTGTGTTTCGATAATTACAGGTTTCGGTAATACTATTTTAATCAATAAAACGAATTAATGAAACTAATCTTGGTTCAAATCTGAACTTTTATACTTATCTATATTAATGTCCTTATATTATTGCTTAAGAAAATCTTTTGCAATTCAGTACCGAAAGCGTCGACAGTCTTCTGGGTCTTCATTGTTGTCAATCGGATCACATATTCGGTCTGCCATTGAATAAATAGGTAAGCCTTAAGTAATGAATTCAGCTTGATTGTAAATATAGCTTGATTAAAAAATAAAATCAATTTGATTGCATTATTTGTATTAACATAACTGTAAACGAAACGACAAAACCCAAGAAATTGAACAAAAACTTGTTATCGATTACAAAGACATTGAATGCCATGTATTGGCTCTTTGAGTGACAATAAACCAATTGATTGATCAGAATATTGCGGGCATTCAGTTCTCGCACAGAAATAGTGTTTATTTGACTCAACCCATAGAAAATGTCATTTATCGATAGCCTTTGCGATTGGAAATAGTTAATTGAAAATAGATAAGCAAGGTCTATTGAGTAGATCAAGGAAAATTCGACAATACCCTGGAGTAAGTCATAATAGGGGTCATTGAACTGCCACCTATTGACCACCATCTGTGTCAGGCGAAGACAGTTTGATGTGAATAGTCTACAGAACCACAAGAAAGGGAATATACCAAGGTTATTATTTACCGATTCTTTCAAGCGCTGAATAAACAGTATATTTTGAAGTAAATCTTCGTAGTTCAGACTCTGGCCCTCTTCTGAGAACATTTGATTTGAGGTCAATCTCTGTTCAATCAGATGTATTGCATAACACACCTGAATGAGTAGGAAAGGAATGGCTACGAAGACCCCGAACCCATGTATTGTCCAAAAGATATTCCGAATGAGATAAAAATATGTCCGGTTCTGATAGAAAACAAAACTAACTGCAACATAAAACAGCCAGAATAGGAGTAAGATTAGATTCAATCTTCTCAACCGACTCCTCTCACAAACGTCGAGACTTTGGTTGATATGATTCAATAGTTTTTGAATTTTCCTGAAATTGATTTTGAAATAAACGAAACCAATCAGAAGAGCGATGTTTTTGACCAGAAATGATATGCGAAACAAAATGTTCTTCAACATTTCCCCCGTAGTTATCACGATTATTCCATAACAAGTAAAGATAACAAGTACCATCAGTGTAATGGCGCTCAATATAATAGGTATTGATTTCATGATTAGTTTTCGATTAGTTTTCTGGAAAAATAAGTCAATTCCGTAGATATATAATAGCAGTGAATATGGAAAGTAACAAGATTTCATCTTGGACACCTTAAGATTAAACTTGTTAAGACTTATACTTCAAAGCCTCAAAAATTGGTTAAAGCAATTAGAATAATTTGTTTTTAACGCCCTAGTACCATTTGGTAAACAATATTTAGATTAACTTTTTCGATCAATATTTACAAATCCCATAATACGAACAGCACAATGTTTACTCGACCTAGATCATTTGATAAAAATTAAATTTGCAAGACTATTGGTGTTGTATGAATAAAAATTGAAATAATCAAGCAAATCAATTATAGCGTTGTTTTTGAAAGAATAAAAATTATAATTTTGCATGATAATTGATAAAATTTTATTTATAGCAGAAATTGTACATTCAATGTAAAGTTTACAAATATTTAGCAAGGTGGAATGTCAAATATAATTCAACTCTTTTGAGTTTTCCCACGTAAATCCTTTACGACCAAAATGGCCATAACAACTGGTCTTTTGGAAGATGGGTGAATTCAAATTCAAGTCCCGGATGATAAAACCTGGTCTCAAATCGAAGTTGTTTTTCACGATTTGTACCAATTCTTTGTCCGACTTCTTCGATGTCCCGAACGAGAACACAGTTATGGAGAGGGGCTCTGCGATGCCAATAGCGTAGGACACCTGAGCAAAAAAAATGAACATGGTTATTTTCTCAAATTTAAGAATTTTATCATGTTCACTTACTTGAACGAGACATCTCTTGCAGAGGCCAGACTTGACCAGAGACTTGGCCACCCATCGCGCCGCATATGCGGCTGATCTGTCAACTTTTGTCGAATCTTTGCCGGAGAAGGCGCCGCCTCCGTGACCGCCCCAACCGCCGTAAGTGTCGACTATGATCTTACGTCCGGTGAGTCCGGCATCAGCTCCGGGTCCGCCCAAAATGAAATTACCGCACGGGTTGATGTGGTATACAGTTTTTGCGTCCAAGTATTTGCTGGGAATCACTGTTTTGATTACTTTTTCCATAATCTCTTTCCTGAGGAAATCCAAAGACACCTCATCTGAGTGTTGAGTGGATATAACCACTGTATGTACTCTAGTGGGCACTGCCCGGCCCTCATCAAAGTAGTACTCGCACGTGACCTGAGTCTTGCAATCGGGTCGCGCCCACCAGAACTCACCATTTCGTCTGAGTTCACTCATTTTCTGATTGAGTTTATGGGAGAGCGTAACAGTCAGTGGCATACACTCCTCTGTCTCATCAGTGGCGTAGCCAAACATGAGTCCCTGATCGCCGGCTCCGATCTCCTCAATAGACTTGTTCTCGTGAACGCCCGAAGAGATTTCATTCGACTGTTTTTCCACATTTATTATGATTTTACAGGACTTGTAGTCCAGACCTTCAAACAAATCGACAAAATGTTAGTTATATTTCACTCAAAAGACTGGTTTTTATCCCAAAAATTATTATCTCTTTGTTTACAAACTATTTCTGCAAGACTTTCACCTCTTTATAAAACATAAGTTCATTCACTTCCTGATTGATTATTAGTAATTAAATCAAAGGAATGTCCTATCAATCAGCTTATAATGGATTTAAAGTATGACCTTGATCAATTACAATTTTTCAACTAATTGTCTAATTTTCAGTTACCTTTGGCCTCATCGTCGTAACCGATCTCTTTAACAGTCTTTCTGACCACCGCTTCGATGTCAACGTTAGCTTTGGATGTGATTTCACCCAGCACAATTATTACGCCAGACTTGGTCGCAGTTTCGCATGCTACTTTCGATTGTGGGTCCTGGATCAGGTACGCGTCCAATATTGCGTCACTCAATTGATCGCAAAGTTTATCTAGTTGAAAAGGAACATATTAAAATTGATAATAAAGTTAATCAAGCTTAAACTTTTTTTATCTTGCTGATAAAATTAAAGTAATTATCTAAAGTGATATGTTTAAATACCTGGGTGTCCTTCGCCAACAGATTCCGAACTGAACAAGAATGTGTCGGACACGTCGTTGCCATTGTCAAGGACATCAGCGGTTACATCGAAATAAGCAGGCATCTATTAATTAAATTGATTTCAAAATTAATTAATTAAATTGCGTCTTAAAACTTGAGTTAACTGGTTAATTAAATAAAAATGGTCATGCTCAAAACTTACGTTTTCTAACAAATAAAGAATTGAGTCAAAAATTCAGTGAAAATAAATCCGGAATTGAATTATAAAAGATTCAATACTTTTCACTCTTTTCTTCTCAACTAAAGTGAGATTAATCTAAGAAGTGTTCGGTTTATATAATTAGTGGTAATCCTTATCTCGATCTGTGCCTCAAAATAAAAAGACGTCAATTGACTAGACTATCGACCATACGCTCTCCAAAGGCATATCTATTTCCTTTCAATTGTAGATATGCAAGGAGCAGAATTCCTAAGTTAAATTAGGTTGTCCAATCACAATTCAGATCAATTATAATATTAATTTCAATTTCTAAATGATTATTCTTTTTATATACAAATAATGCATTGAAAACAATAATATTTTTGGTCTGGTTGATTTCAAAATAAACAAGGCTTGCTATTACAGTGCTATTTCTCAATAAGTACTTAATCAAAGCCGTCTATTAGTGAATGCACTCATTCATTGCGATTTAATTAACTGCACTTTTATCTCGAATCAATTGATTTCAGTTATTGAGGTATAAAAGCACTTTATTAGCGCTAATTTAAAATTAATTTCAAAATTAAATCAAATTATATTTGTCTTGAAATTTAATAAATTATTTATTTATCTTTGCTTAATATTAGATCTAGTACAATTTATCAAAAAGAATAAATTATTTGAGAGAAATTTAACAATTTAGAGCCGAATTTAACTTTTTATTTAGCAAGATATAAGTGACCAAAAATACCAAAAATTTTACTATTTGTTTTAAGTTTTAGATCTCAAACAAATATAATTAAATAGGTAATAATTAATATTAGAACACGAATAAAAATTATGCCCAGTTTGCTATATCGATCTCCATAATGTCACCAGGTAAAATTTGTTTAACTCCCACCGAAAATAAAACTAGAAGCAAGATACAATTAATCAGGGAAAATAATGCAATAAGATAACCAGTTTTAACATTTTAGAATTATGGCAAAATCTCTCACAATTCTTGTAGGTCCATTTTGTGATTTTATTTTTCAACTACACCTAATTACACCTAGTTAAGAAATCAGAATATAAGTAAATACATTTTGCAATAAATTAAATGTCTACCAAGAATATAATCAATAAAAATTCAAGACTTAATTGAACTGCAATTCAGTTTATAATTCAAGGATTTATGTGATTTACTGTAAAACTAACCAAACTTATCATTTTTCCTGCAAAATCCAAATTCCGAAAGTACCTGAACTGTGGGCGCCAGCAATGTTTGAGCTGATCGGTGTTCAACCCTGCAGCTGGAATTACCAGAAGCGGTGCCCGAAAGCTGGAATACCCACTGGTATGGGTAATACTCGCCATTGAATTCAATGATAATTAACGCACTCTCAGTCGTAATAACCCTTAAAGTAAGCTTACTTTCAATCCTCAGTGTATTACAGATAAACGTTTGACAATTACACCAATTAATAGGCTTTCCATTTGATTTGTCTTTAATAAATAGCAAACTATAGACAACATTTCCAAAATTACCGATTAAAAAGTTGATAAATTATGCTCTTGCTCTAGTTTTTTGGCCTTTTTTCGTTTTGCAAGGATCATTTTGCATAAAAATTGCACTTTTGTTCCGCTTTCTGAACTTGTTTACCATATCATAAGCTTTCGGTTTTTTTGAACAAATATTTATTCAGAAAATTCTTGAGAATTACGATAAACAAGTTTATTCACACTATTGAGAGATGCTGTGCCCGAAAGCCGGAATCATTCTTCGACAGAACAAGAATCAATTGGACTCATTATTACTATTCAAGTGTTTACCCGATCAAAGTTTGTATTTATAAATTCATTTGAATAAAGAGATTACTTTGTTGTTAAAATAGGAATCAAATTTAAGTAAAATTAGCAGGAAATTGCACCATGTTAAACTTTAGAAAAATTGGTTTCTATTTTATAAAATCAGAAGAATAATTATTTCTGCAAGCTTAAATCTGTTTTTTACAAATGCCAATTTACATTTTATTCTTATTTTTCTGGCAGGGTAGTTTTCCATTTGGAATTCTAGATTATGGTAAACTGCCTGTCCTCTATTTGTACTTAGCATAATCAGGCTGTTTATGTTGTGTCTTCAGTCTTGGGATTTATTCAAGGATTAATTGAAAAATAATAGTTTAGCTGTTATGCGGCAAAACTAACTTATCTATTGTGGAAAAGTCCAGATCTTGATAAGTTTAACGCCGTCAACAAGTGTTCTCATGATCGGTGCTCTACCCTGGAGCTGGAATTACTGTATGCGGTGCCCGAAAGCTGGAATTCTGGCAAATGTGGGGATTCCTCGCAATTAAAGTCTATGGGTATGAACGCCCTCTCAGTCGTAAAACCCCTTAAAGTAAGCTAACTTACACTCTTATGTGTATTACAGGTAAACGTTTGGATAATAATCTATTAATAAGTAATTGAATTCCAATTAATAATTATTGAGTGCTATTAACCTCTCAAAAGGACTGCTCTTATTTGCTTTATTAGTTTATTGAATAAGAAATGTAAATTTATATTTATAAATATCAGGAAATTATTCGAAACCTAAAATTCATACAAAGCAAGTAGCAAGGTAAATATAAGCTTTTAAGAAGCTGATTATAGAATACACAAATTGTACTAATTATATCTCTTAAATATTGATGTTTGAACTAGCTAAATTAATTTTTTATGGCATTTAATTCGATGTTCCAAGTTGATATTCAATTAATCCAAAGAGTATCGGTTTAGTATAAAAACGGTGAAACTAACCAGATTCAATTCTCATTTTGTATGCAAATAATTACCTTGTTAATTGTTAATTTTGTTAACAAGGGAGAGTTTAAATAATTGCCTAATAGTTGTTCCGGTTTTAGAATTGTTTACAAAAGGCTTTCGGTATTTTTGAACAAATATTTACTGAGAAACTTCTTGAATAGAGATAAAAAGTGCATAGTTTATTCACTTGAAAGGAAGATGCTGTGCCCGAAAGCTGGAATTCTCGTTCACAGAACTAAGAATCAATTGAACTCATTATGAAACACTTGTTTACCCGATCAAAGTTTGGTTTTACTATTACAATGTAAGTGCTCTTTAACATTGAGTCCAATGAAAAAGTAGATTGATTTGCAAACAATCAAATTAACCAGGTCATCTTATTATGCAAGAAATTGCAACAAGATTGAATCGTTTACAACATTTATAAGGCTTCTACAAGAATAGATTGGAATTTGCATGATACAATTTTCATTTAAATAACTTATTGAATAAAGACAAAGTTATTAATCTGGAAACTTCGAAAAAATTTAATCTGATTATTTAATAAATATACATTTATGCGTTTCATAGTTTATATTAATGAGACCAGTATTTCTTTTCTTCAAAAACGGGTTATTTTCCATTTGATTGATAGCCATTAAAATAAAAGTGCTTCGAAACAACACATGTATTATGCAATACATAGACTAATATACGTATAATTCAAGGATTTATAGATTTATAGCAAATAAAAATAAAAAGCTCTGCAGTTATGCAGAAAAACTAATTTATCTAATATAAGGGTAAATCCAAATTCCAGATCTTGATTAGTTTTGTGCCGTCAATAACTGTTCTCATGATCGGTGCTCTACCCTGGAGCTGGAATTACTGTATGCGGTGCCCGAAAGCTGGAATTCTGGCTAATGTGGGGATTCCTCCCAATTGAAGTCTATGGATATGAACGCACTCTCAATCGTATAACCCCTTAAAGTAAGCTTACTTTCAATCTTATGTGTATTACAGGTAAACGTTTGGGACTGCATATCAAATTCAGGTATTTTAGCTTTAGAAAGGTTTACCTACTTCATTTTAAAACTCTTATGGGATCTATTCCTTGAATTATAATGCCATTCTATACTTTTTTTTGAATTAATTAGCTTGAAATTTTCTTGAGACATAGTTTTTTGTATGAAATATTACTTTATTCAAACTAGCTTGACCAATTAAGAACAATAGCTAGCAAATTTTAAATTTTCATTGTTTTTCAGTTACAAAATGTTCTTTCTATTAATTTTCAATTAAAAATGAATTTGTTTTGTGTTAAACAGTTTATTGAATAAAAATGACTATTATTTGTAATAATTTTTATTTATTAGAAAATAAATATTTACTCAAATATTGAACGCAATTATCTAAAAGTCATGAGAGAGAGGTTCTCGTGAGAGATGCTGTGCCCGAAAGCTGGAATTACCATTCACAATTGACAGTTATTCAACTGTTTCTAACTGCTTTCATAGTTGTTCAATGATCTCATGATCTGATAAAAGTACTAGTTTTGTTTTTATTCAATCAGATCATAAAGCAGGGGTAGATTAATTAGCTGGTAATTATTATACACGGATTATATTCCAAAATTTTGCTAGATGAAAAATTTACAATGGCTTTGTGCAAGTTATTTCAAATATGCAAATATTTTGAGGAATGCGTACAAAAAATTCATTTTTTATTTCTTATTAATTTTCACCAAGATTAATTTGATAGAATTTTCAATATTGAAATAAGCAATTGAAATTTTGATTTTATAATCTATGCAGTAATAAAGTGTTAAACAAGTAATTAAATGCAATAAACAACTAAAGGTCTAAATAAAAATAAAACAACTCATTGAGACTCTAATCAGATAATGGTATGCAATGAGAGCCCAGAAAAAACTTATCAAATATTTGTGGAAAATTACAGCGAATTAAAAGTTTATTCATTTATTCAGTTAATTCTTAGTCTCTTTTCGTCTAAATTTTTTATTATCTTCTCTTATCTCTTACCAGACTCTTGAGTGACATCCTGTGAAGTTCTCGTGATCTCATCTGTGATAATGGGATCGCCTTTTCGTATAAATAGAGGGAACAGAACACCAGTCGAGTCATTCGAAGAGAATCCTCTCTAAGAAAAAATTGAAAACTACTTTTCAGAGCCTATTCTTAGCCTATTATTCGAGATATTCTTCAACTTTAAGCCAAACCTAAGACAATGGTCGTCGAACTCATTGAAGGTATGGATATGGAGATCGCTCCGACCACATACAAGAGCTGGGGAGACATCTTGCAAAAGTACTCCGAAGATGTGATCAAGGAAGTCAGACAGAAAGACAAAACGTAAATTGATTGCCCATGATAATTTTGAAACTTTTTTATTTGAAATAAAGATTAAATTCCAATAAATCTATTGAATTTTACCATGTTAAATAAATAATGATTTTTTCGTAGCTATAATATCGCCATCGACTTTGGCTCAGGTCTGGGAAACAACTCTGAGCTCTTATTCAAGAACCTAAACATCGAAAACCTGTTTGGCGTCGATATCGACCAGAATATGGTTAAGTACGCCAACAGCCGGAAGTCAAACAACAGAATTAATTTCTTGGCTCAAGACGTGTCACTCAATTGGAACAAAATGAGACCTGAATTGAAGGAATTGGAGGGAAAGGTGGAGCTAATTATGTCCAGTTTTGTCCTGCACTTCATCTCAAATAGGAAGAGCACCGTGGAAAACCTGTACCGCCTTTTGGCTCCCGGCGCTGTCTTCTATGGCAATGTCATTTGCCTGAGCGATCTGTTCAACACACAAACTAACGGTTATGGCATTCCAATGAAGATCCCGTCCTCTCAGCAACAGTTGGATCTATGGGTCGAAGCGTTTAAACAAGCTGGATTCAAAATTGAGAAGTCCCAGATTTTCAAACTGGAGGCACCCATGCCACTCGAGCAATACAGAAATAGTAAGAGCAAAATATTCTGAGCAATAATTGAAAAACTGGTAACAATGGGTTATTTTTTTCCATAGCTTTTGCATCGATTATATCTTTGTGTTACGAAATCTTTATGAGTGAACCAAACGCTGAGAAACGCCGACAACTGGTCGGAAAGGTTAAGGAAAAGATGATCGAGAGTGTCGTCAAATTCCCGGGTGATATGTATGGCTCCCAAATGGTGAGATGCGAGTGCGATATATTCACAATTAAGGTTATCAAACAGTAATATCAAACAGCTTTCCTTCAATTGAAATTCATGTTTATCCTTATTTTTAATTAGTTTAAAATAATCATGCTGCAATTTAATTAAAAACAATTTACTCTTGTAAATTTCACAGTATTTTTTTTATATTACTCAATAAAAACATTTTAAAATTCAAAAATTAATTATCCATTAATTATTCATTGAATTAAATTTACATTTAATGTGGTTTAATTATTCTTATTTTTCGCACATTTTGCTTGATATTATTTAATTAGAGGGAAGTTTCAATAAAAACATTTTCTTCGTAATAATGTTTTCCTTTGAGGAATAGATTTGATGTTAAGTCCAATACTTGTAACTCAATTGTGAGCTCAGAATCACTTTCAAATCGCTGCCATTTATTCAGTTCTTTAGATATCTTAAGAGGAATTCCTTTCTTCTTATTTAATAGTATTTGTGTTATAATAAAATATAATGAATTACAAGTAAATACACAAATTAAATCAAAACTAAATGGTAAATACCTTTCATTTATAGTCACAATCAGAGCTATAATTAACATAAAAATCTGTAATAGACTTGAAATTAATATAAAATATTTGAAAACATTTATATATTTATCTAAAAGTGTTTGAAAGTGAATGAACTCATTGATAGCCATTTGAGTGTTAATTATGTCTTCATTTGTCGGACAATAGTTTTCTGATTTATTCTTCAATTCCTTCAAAAAGTCTTCAATTATTGAGAAATACTTGAAATTGAATTCAAAATAAATGATTCTGTTCACAATAAATAAGCCATAATGATAAAACATGAATATTGCTCTTGCTAATTCGAGTTTGTTTTCAGTTGAAAAACGATCCACGAACATCATATCGAAAAAGTCTTCTTTCATACTTGATTTGAAAAATTGGTAAAATGTTGTTGAATAAGCAATTAAGGTAAAACTGGTCACATAATAACTAGGTATTAACGAAACTCTCTTTTGATACCACTCGAGTTCATCATAAAAGTTCAATAACTTTTTGCTCCGGTATTTCACTAATGAATAAAATATAATAAAATAAAGAGAAAACACAATAATTGTTATTTTGAATAAAACAATATTCAGATTATTTTCACTTCTTATGTAAATATTAATCAGAAATTGTATTAAAAACACCAAAAGAATAGTTAATGTGATTCCAGAGAAGAACTTATTAAGAAAGCTTTTATAACCTCTCAAACCAAACATTAATAAAATGAATTTGAACATTTTGCTCGACTCTTTACGATTACTGACTTTAAGATAAATGTTGTTAACTCATTTTATACTCATCCAGCAATTCTCTTTCAGAGTATTCGTTATTGATTTTTTCCGATTTTCCAGGATAATCAAGCTCAAACATATTGGCATAAAATTAAAAATATGACTTGCTTATAATTATTATTAGATGAAGTCATAATGAAATTAAGTTAAGTTAAGAATAATTTAATAACAGAATTATTTTGAGATTAATTCTGAGAAAGGAAAATCATTAATTAAAAATTTTGAAATTTCGACAAAATTGTTTATATTGCAAAATTTCATCAATGCTTACAAATTGAATTACTTTAATATAAAATCTTGGTTAAATATTTACAATAAAAAGTAGATTTTTGATTAAATAATGGAAGAAACGTTTCGAAATCTGGATTCAATCTATAGTTCATTATAATACTGATCACAAGATTGATCCGAATAGAAATTCTTGACGAACCATCTCAACCATTTGTTCTGCATTTTGTCTAGCTTGGTCAAATATGGATGTTTTAGAAATCGCTTGTTTCTCAGGATAATACTCTCTGGAATTATCTACAAATAAGCAAGATCAATTCAAATCAATTTTAAATTTTGAAAGGCATATGCAACTCACATTTGGAATATTAGCATGGCCAAACAATATAGCAAATAAGTGACCAAGCAAACTTCCCTTATCGTAATAGAAACAGTTAATACCTCTCCATTTCATCGATGATATTGGAATCATTGCATAAATGCTATAACACTTAATATTGAGCTTTTCAATAGACCAGGTCGTGTAGACCATGGGTGGACACAAGTCAATAGAAAGGGTTATTTCCAATGAATTTAATGGTATTCCCAATAGAAATGGTGTGCTTTTTAAACAGCACTTAGTCATGTGATTTTCAGTTCCCTTCTCGAAAAAGTCGATCCCTGTCTCAAGTCTTGGTTCGTAACGAAAAATCTTTCTGATAAATTGAAATAAATGACCTTGCAACAATACTTGGTCATTGGAGACCAATCCTGAGATAGTGTGTAGGTGCTTTGCGTGTTCCCCGTCATAGAAATTGCCGTAGAGGTCCATAAAATGACATTCAGTTATCATTTCATTTTGAATAGCGAATTCACCATGCTCAATTTGCTCAATTATTGGTGGCGGCCAAGTTGGCTGAACGTCTTGAGAATGGTACCAGATAAAAATCCATTGGTTCCGCTCTATGCAGTTCCAGGCCTTGATTCTAGCTTTTGGTGGGCCTGTAATCCAAATAATCATGGTCAGTTTAAATTTCAATCTAACCATGATAAACTTGCTTTCTAATTGTGGCACATCAGTACACATTCCTTCGTCATTGAATTTCCAGCTGTGAAAGGGGCAGTTGATTGACTCACCCACAACACTACCTCCTATACCAAGGTGTGCGCCCTGATGGGGACAGTAGGCATCCAATGCATATATTTTACCAGATTTCGTTCGAAAAAGTACCAAGTCCTTTTCCAATATGTAAATTGGCTTCACTTGACCAGGTTTTAGGTCCTTTGACTGGATTACTGGGTACCAAGTATTTGGATAGGGAGGGTATAATTGATCAGGCTCATAATGAATGTGTCTATTCCTTATTTCTGGTGTCTCTTCACTGGAAAGATTTTTCTCTATATCCTGTATCATTGAAAAATGTTATCATGGTGACTTTTCAATGGCTAATATCCTTTAAATGTAACTTGGTATTTAAAGTTATAATTACTTTACCGTATACAATTTATCAGTTGTCCATAATCTATACAATTTGTAGGCATTATAAATGATAATAATCAAGATAATTGTTTGAGGTGTAGAAATACTCGGATAACATTTTGATAAACTTTCCAACAGTTCCATCATTTTGAAAGACGGCTCACAATAAGTGAATTTTATTTCAAAACTTAACTTATATTTTGTGAACAATTTAAAAAAGAAATTATACTTTCAAATGAGTTATCCTGAATATAATATCTTCGCAATCAATTTTAAAGTCCTTGATTGTGAACTCCATATGTGATTCTTAAACGTTTTGGGTTATTCAAGTTTATTTTTGTAAACTTTCCTTCTATTTCTCTCTTTATAATATATTTTTATTAATAATTATATTATTCATTATTTCGTTCATCGATTGAAAAATATATTTTTAAATGAGTTTCCGAAAAGTTATGCAATAATTGTTTTTGCTTCAAATGAAATACATGTTTATCCTCTTTTTAATTTTACCCTTTTAGTCAGTCTAAAATAATCATGATGCAATTTAATTTGAAAAATTCAAAAATATTTACCACAAGAATATTAATTAATAAAGCAAAAGCAATAATTTTATTCAAACATTGTATATGAATTATTAATCTTGGTGATTTGAAATCGATATTTAATTTGCATAGTCCTCTTTGTTTGTTCCTCAAATATTATGAAATACGTACTTGACAAATCAAATATAACAAGTTTGTTTTAGAAACAATCCAAACAAAAATTGAAATGAATAACCTATCAGGATCACATCTAATTGTGGCGGCAAATGAGGTACTTTTAATATAAATCAAAATTAACGAGCAATTAATTTCAAGATTATATTGTTAGGAACCACCTTTTGTTGAATATAAAAATGATCATGGTAAAATCACTCTTGAAAGGGGCTTTGAAGTGAAAATTCTCAAGACATTGAGCAGGATATTCAATTTCACCTTTTCAGTCATTGATTGTGGTCAGGTATGGGGATCGCGATCAACGACAAATACATGGACTGGTCTTATGGGTGTACTTCATAATAAGGTGAGTTTAAATTAGTTGAAAAATGACCATGTTACTTTGATTCTTCAATAGAAAGCGGACATTGGAATCAGCGATTTAACGATGACATCTGAGAGGGCACAGTCTGTCCTATTCTCATACCCGCACACGATATCATCAGTGTCTTACGTGATGTCACCTCCGAAAATGACAAAGAATATCGAATACCTTTACCTAGCATTTGACGGCTGGACGTGGATGCTATTACTTTCAACTTTGATAGTTTATTTGAGCATGCTTATATTTTCGAAATCATTTTTCAAATTCTATTGGACTCTAATTGAAATATGTTTGAGGCAAACATCGTGTTTCAATAGGACCCAGTCTACACATTTTCGTATATTATTTGGAACATTAATGTTATCATGCACAGTTTTGAGCGCTATTTACTCAAACTTATTTTACTCGATAAGTGTATTACCGAATAAACCTAAAGCTATTGATACAATCGTTAAATTGGTGGAGCAATTATCAGCAGGCACCGTTTCAGTAAGCTCATTTACAGAGACCAGTGCAACTGACTTGATCAAGGTAAACAATTATTCCAAAATAATCATTAATTAGACAGAATTGTTTTTGAAACATAGAATTTGAAACTTGGATAAAAATAGAGACAATTTTAAATTATTATTTTGAATTGAGCCAGATTAAATTTTCCCATGATATTTCCTATGAATTAACCAAGTATCTTTTTTCAGATGTCAAACACGAGTCTTTATAATGAGTTGAGTAGCAAGCTCACTTTAATAAATGATTCTCGGATAATGTTCGAAAATATCGTAAATAGTGAGAGTCCGTGCGCTTTTATAATATCGCGAACATTTATTAGATACATGGGAAAGGACTATTATCGTGATAATTTTTATGTACCGCCACGTTCGGAAAAATCGACTTTTTTCATGGATATGTTATCGTTTGCCTACAGAAAAGACTTTGAATACAAGAATCAATTTGATATTATGTAAATTTACATGAATACCATGTACTTTATTATTGATCATGCTAATTTTGAATTATTCATTCAGTCTAAGCAGGATAAAAGAAAGCGGACTTTATTTCAAATGGGCAAGGTACTATGAAATTGGTGTTATTAAGAAGAATACAAACCAAACCCACGAGGAATTTGCTTTTGTTTTTGAACATTTTGCTCATTGTTTGTGCATGGTCATTGTATGCCACAGCATGGCTTTAATTATAATTTTCTTGGAAATTATCATATTTAATAAATTGATCATGCATCATTATTGCCAATAAAATAATGACATTTCATAATCATTTAGAATTAGAAACTAATTAATTAATTGTGTAATAAATAATTAGCAAGATCATTAATTGTTCAATTCGATGAAGCGTAAGTAAAAAATTTTATTTCAATTTCAATCAAGGTATGTTTATCCAGATAAAATATCTTTTTAACTATGACAGGATATTAGCTGTGAAAGAAGGGGGTTTGTTTGATTACTGGATGCTCATTTTAAAAGGAAAAGCCTCGGTCACGTAATTCAAAAAGGAACGAGGAGCATTCAAATTTTGATCTGCACCATTTTGATTTATACTTTTATTTGCTTTTATTTGGTTACATATTATCATGCACAATATTTTTAATAGAATTTAATATTTTGAAATAATATACTAATCTTGTTTAATAAAAAATGAATTAAACTTGATCAAAATTGAATTTAGTAATAAATGTGATCTTGGCAAATATAATCGATTACATTCGATGCCCGATGTCTTTGATTTTGATAATCGACAAGTCTTGCGAAGACAGAGCCAACTGTCCAATGATTCTGAGCCGCGATTTCGCAAAACAGTCTCAAATTGGTCTCCAATTCGCTGTCATTCTTAGTAAAGAGTATTAAATCCCTGTCAGCCTCTGATGCGGCCATAAATTGTATCAGAGTATTGAGGAAACGGCACCCATTGAACCCACCGCAACCCCATTTGCCAGAAGCAATGGCCGGCTTCTTATTATCCCTGTACTTGTTGTCCGCTTGAAAGCCACAAAATGCCTTGTTCAAATTGCGCAAAATAAATGATTCGTCAAATTGTTTGTCACTATTTTGCTGATAATCAGTGGCGTCTATAGCAACCACTTGTGTTAGAGTTCGGCCCATCCTATCGACTCCCGGCAAATCATCCGTGCAGTCCATCCATTGAAATGATCTGCCATAACCTTGAATCGAGTTAAATTGAACAGTGCCATTTATTAAAAGCGCTTCGTCATCGAGCAGAGCTTCAGTGAATAGTTTGGACGCAAACAATTCAGGACTGGCCAGAAAACGGAGCTCCTCTTGCAAGGCGCCGGTGTTGAGTACTCCACCCCCGACAAGCTTATTGGCGAAGTCGATCTCAGTGTACTTTTTGCCCTCTTTCTGAATTGATCCACATGATTCAATTTTCAGGCCCGCGAATGGCTTAACCGACCGCTTCCAATCAGGTTTGTTTTTCAAGACTCTTCTCTCGAAGCTGACAATTCTATCTTGCTTCAATTTGAAATACTTTTCGAAATAGTTGAGAACGCATTTGAGCTTTTCTATTTTGAGCTGCTTTTCCGCAATATCATTATGACTCTTGAATAAACTGTTCAGAATTAATTATTGTACTAATTTTAATTGCTCATTTTGAATAATAAAGGTACCTGATAAAATTGAATTTCGGGTAATTTTGGTATTCCTGGTTATCTCTAGAGCGTCGGGGAAATGTGCAGAAAAAGCCATTCGCCAAAAGGCAGGCAATTTGGCTCTGACTTAAAACTATTTCACATTTCACCTTCTGCTTCATTAAAGGAATTGACCTTGTCACTCTAATTGGCAATTCCAGGGCCAACTGACTCATCTGATTGATGATATCCATGTAATGCTTGGTCGTGGGCAGAGTCGGGTCCAAAAATGCCCGCAAAACATCAAATTCAATGTTTTCATAGCAATTATAGCTCTTAATAGCGGACTCAATTTCTCTGACCATGGTGAATCCACGGGACAAAACTTTGTTTATCACTTTCCAGGTTGGCTTATTAATTGGATTCGGATTAAGTGGGTCCTTAATCTCTTCAACAATTGTCTTTTTAACTTGCCATTTATTCTTGTCATGTGGTGGCATTTTTACCTCCTGATCATTCCAAGAATAATTTGGTTTTGTGGGTGTATTACAATTCATTGGGTTTGTCCACTCGTTTACCAAATATTGTTGTCTTGATGAACAATCAGGAACAATTAATTCGCAGTCCGCTATTGTCCAGAAACATCTGGTAGAGGCAACGGGCATAGCACAATTACCATGACAATCCTTGTAATTTGAGCCTTAAAATCAAATAAATACATAAATCAGGGATAGCCAAGGGGTATAGCCTTTAACACCCCCTGAATCCGAAAAATCCGATTCTAAGTTATGTTAATTTACTTAAGTTGTTGATCGGAAAATTAAATACTTGACCTGATGAGTTAGATTGGAAATTAAATGAAAATAAAACAAGAAAACTTACCTGTTTGCCTTTCATACGCTGAAATTGTTGATCCACGGTAATTGTTTTGCGTGGATTCCACATTTGCAAGATTGGGGTAAATTTTGTCAACTTTTGTCTTATCCTTTTGGTTCATATCTTGATAGAGTGGATCGAATTCTTGGAGCGAATTTTTTTTCTGGCTCATTCTTAGTTATATCAAGCCTTGCCTAAAATTACCTTGCGCATACAACTTAGACACAAATAAAATCTTGTGATCAAATGATGAGCAGAATTTTTCTGGAAAGTGAAGGGCTTTAATAAATACGTTAATTATCTCATCTTTGAAAATATATTTTGAGATAAATTATTGCCCTTTTAGTGACTTTTTATTGCAATACTTTCAAAGGAACAGGGATGTCTCACTTGATCAAGTTAGCCCTGTTTTACCTGTTCAAATTGAAAATTAAAAAATATTTAACAAGTACATAATTTAATAAAAGGCTTCATAAAACCTGTGAATAGATGAAATACCAATTTATTTAATTATATGCTTATCATGCTGGAATTATAATGAATTAACTTGATAAAATAAACAGGTCTTTGTAATTCCAAATACCACTTGTCATCACTTATTGTGTCTCAGAAGTACTTTAATTAATTTGATAATTATATTCTCGTTATCTCTATTAGTACTTCAATTATAAAAGTAAAGGTTTAGTACAGAAATGTTTTATAATAAACTGATCTATTAATTGATTTTATTGTTTCAATTGATCCGACAAAATCATCTTTAATTGTCATTTAACTCGAATTCAAGCCAATGGCTGTAAACTGTAAGTAAAGTCAATCAAAACCTCTCTATCTTTAAGCCATTCATTGAAATAATAATTTTTTTCTCAAACAAAATAAGAACTCAAAATTATCAAGATGAAATAATAACTTGATATTTTCTGTGATTCAGTTAGGAAAAAGGACTCATCATGTACAAATTTGGCAACAGACACGACAATTTTCTACCAGTGCCTAAAATGTGACCGTGATTGTATTCTTTACATCTGCAAAGATTGCAAAACTAATGGCGACCACAAGGGGCACACATTCAAGGAAGAGGAGGACCTGGACCTTGTTAAATTCTGCAACTGCGGTGACGGCACTGGAAGGTATTTTTGCAGTAATCACCCGCAAAATGAGCTGCCAAGAGATGAGAGGCCATTATTCTGCAGATCAGACTGTGTCCGACAGTTTAGTAGAATACTTGATGTCGACCGTAAGCTGGCGGTGAAAATATCCCGAACCAATCAATTGACAGCACTCGACATGAAGTCCTCGGAGGGACTAATTATTCAAAACTATTTCGATAACACAAATGCACACAATTATGAAGAGCTCGAGATCAAGAAGTGTTGGAAAGTCTACCGAAAAGACAAAGAGATTAATTTCGCGACAAACGGCTACGACAAGACCCGGCGCATGCTTTTGTGGCATGGTACTAAAAAGGGTAATTTGTCGAGCATTCTTGACAACGGATTCCGGAAACCCGAAAGGGATGGCGTCAAAAACGGGTCTATGTTTGGAAAGGGTATCTATTTTGCCGACAGAGTGTCAAAGAGTGTTCAGTACTGCGATCAGGAGGGTTATGGTCTTTTGTTCCTCTGCGAAGTTGCTCTTGGCTCTATGTGGCGTACCGGATTGCCCAAGGACTATGAAAACGTACCAGATGAGTTTCAGAGCATAAAAGGTCTTGGAAAATGTATCCCCGATAAGAGGGGCGAAACAAAATTTGACGATATAATCGTACCCTCTGGCAAAACAGTTGAAAACAGCCATCCAAAGATCAAATATTCTCACCTGCAATACAACGAATATATAGTGTTTGACCCTGATAGGGTTCTCATTAAATTTATAATTTCATTCAAGTTAAATCCATCTAGCTGCTCCATTCAATGATCAAATATTTTTAACTACATTTTATTTAACTAACTGTATTTTATTTTCTGCTTATTTTTGTTTTGTATTTTCATTATTTTCGTTAATAAACATAATTCAAGCTAAATAAAAAATGTGTCTTGGTGATTTATTGACTCGGAGAGCTTAAAGCTGAAAAATAGTCTCAAAGTTTCAGAGAAACAAGGGGAGTATCTTTCAAATTACTATTTAGTTTCATTTTATTTTCCTGGAAATTATTTAATAATAGGTTTTGAACTTTTAATTCTGAGATCTTATTATCTATTTAACACTTGAACTAGATTATTTTTCTTCAAAGAGTGAAAGTTTCAGATAAAAGGACACGAATTCAAAGTCTTACTAATTATTTCATATTTTCTACAAAAGAAGCCCTTATTAGGGATCAGACGATGAGAAAATCAAGAATAAGTAAAGACAATAGTTTCTGATAAAATTAATTGAAATCATGATTGAAGTGATGACTAGAGTGAGAATTGCAAACAACAAATCACAGATTAATAACTTATCAAATGATAAATTCCTGTAATAAAGTACCGAAAGATTAACTAAGTTTATATTTTCGTTTATTTCGACCATATTTCATGTGACGATTGAAATAGTGATAGATTGTGATTAGTTTTGATAAGTTAGTAAAAACAACTCCAAATTGACATTTAAAGAAAAAGAAGTGTATTTAACCTAGTTGTTAGACTTGGTGTTAATTAGTAAATTAGAAAGATGACCTTTCTACTTTTGATATGAGTTTGAATGGCTCTGTAATCAAATATAACTGATTTCTATTTAATCCAATTCTTCGCAAACCCTTTATGTAATGTAATGTTAGGCAACAAATCAGTTGACATTTCCAGTATTGAACCAAATAGATAAAGAAATTAATAAGAGCAGCGAAAATAATAACCATGGTGATTATCACAAATAGTATTTTGTGCAATCAATTAGTATTTGTTTTAAAAAATATCAGAACAAATAAATTGGTTAAAAATATATCAAAAAATTATCAAAAGTTTTTTTCAAACATTGTTTCAAAACAAATTCAAATGTAAGTAAAATTTCAAATATTTATTCAACATTTATTTAACCAAGATAACTTTCAGAATGGGCAACACATTATTCGCAAATAATAGGAGAAGGGATGTAAAAAACCAGGCAAATGGCAATTCATTTCAGAGGCGCCACAATTCAATGCCACAAAACAAAATAAGAAAGACTAAACAGAAGACATCCCTTTCCTTTCAAAGGCCTAATAAGAAAGAGAGGCCTGACTTGAGTGCTATAATACCGAATCCGAGCGCACAGCCATTGAACCAGAAGTTCCCAAATTTAGAGACAAGTTTTAAACTTTTGCCAAACTTGAAAGAGTATGTTAAGTCAAACAGGGATATAATTACCTTGTTCGATTCTGGTGACCGACCGCCCAATCGGTCGCACAAGAGGAATGGTGGCAAATATAAGCAAGATGATTATCATGTTTATATGCCGTTTTCAAGAATGATTAAACAGAATAGAGGGGCGTTATCATCAATAATGGGAAAGCCGTCAAATATTTCGTACTGGCAAATGATCAAGCAAGGGTTGACCAGAAAGTTTCAGAGGCCACTGGATTTGGAACTGGCTATTAAGAGCTACAATGAAAATTTGCGCCAGTACAAATTTGATGTATTAGAAAGCTACGCAAACACACCAGGATTAAATACAATCAAATACCTGTTCTTGCTAAAAGACATGGCTTTTCTTGCCCTTCAACTGCCCCTACTCTTTGAAGAGTCAATACCCCTTTTGAAGCAAGGTCATAATTGCACTCTAGCTCTGAATCAAAGGCAAATCGCCTGCTTATTGGCCAACGCATTCTTTTGTGCCTTTCCCTGGAGGACCCACCAAAACAAGGAGTATCCTGTGCTACCAATATTCAATTTTTCAAAGTAAGTATCTAGATGCAATTAAATAAGATGAGTTGATTATCTTGTTATTTCTTATTTTTCGAATGAATTTAGCATGTTCACCAGCAAAAACCCGGAGGATTTAACCCTGAAATTAGAGAAACTCAAGTGTTTGTTCAATTACTTCAAGAGAGTCCTGGTTAAAAACAGTTATGGGGTGGTTACCTTTCAAAGGCAGTGCCTGAAAAGTGAGCATGTTGATTGGATCAATTCAGACAAACTATTTAGAAATCTAGAGATTCGCAGCACTGGGTCTATAGAAACGGATGGAAAGGGATTCAGTGAAGTAGACTTTGCGAACAAATATGTTGGTGGGGGTGTCATCACCTCTGGGTGTGTTCAGGAGGAAATCCGGTTTCTCCTTTCGCCTGAGCTAATTGTATCAAGATTATTCACCGAATGTTTGCGAGATGACGAAGCTCTGATAGTTACGGGAGCCGAACAATTCAATACCTGTTCCGGGTATTCAAAATCGTTTCAATTTGAGGGCAATTATTTGAATCAGACTTCAAGCGATCCTTTGGGTCGTAAACTGACCCAAATTATTGTTATCGACGCAATTGAATTCAAGGAGCAAGATAAATCAAATCAATATGAAAAACATTCTATTGATAGAGAATTGAACAAGGCTTATTCTGGTTTCTTGATCAAGGACAAGTTTGTTCAAATAAAGCCGACAATTGCAACTGGCAAATGGGGATGTGGTGTATTCAATGGCGATCCATACCTGAAATGCCTGATCCAATTGATGGCCGCATCAATGGCTGAAAGGGACATGATCATTTTCACCCACAACGATAAAATACTGAAAGAAAATTTCGAGAGTTTCTACCAGATTATAACATCGAGAAATGTGACCATGGCAACTATCTATCAATTGGCTATTAGCTATAAAACTGTAAACACTAAAGAAATGAATGTACTAGATTATATTATTTCAAATGTTAGGCCATTAAATACACTTTTTTAATTGCATTATAAATTCCTAATTACTGTTTATTTCATTATAATTGTCTACTATTACCTTTTTCTTATCCCCCTGTGGCCATCCCTGGGAAAACTTCTACTTCACTAAGGCAATATGGTAGTAAACCCTGTCGACAACTAAAAGCAGCCGACTCTATGTATTCCTGAATTTAAAAAAGATAAAAACTCACTCAAAGTCGAGAAAAATAATCTAATCTATTATAAAATGTTAGTTAATTACCAGAAAAACATAAGACAAAGGGCTGTCACCACTGTCTTGGGATCAAATAAGACTTAATTACACTTTTAAAATGAAAACATTCGATAAAAGAGTCTTTTAATAAATAAAAGTATTGGCGAAGAGTTTTATTGACATCAAATCAAATGTCAATTAAAGATAAGAAAATCTTTACTTCAAAGAAGTTTATCTAAAAGTCTATTACATACTTGGCTTTTGTCTAACAGTCAATATAAGAGGACATACATATTGCACACAATTGAATAATCATTTTTAAAAAAGAGAATGAACAGGGTGAGTAAATTACTATGAAAATTGGTAATAATTTAAAATAAGTTTTAATCCATTGACTAATAATTCATGTTTTGATTCAGAAAAATTCAGAGCAAAGAGAGGATCATTTAATCAGTGATGAAGACTCAGAGAAGTCAAAGTCTGAATCTAAATGTGATTCACAAGAACTCGCAAATAGTTTTGAACTAAAGGCTCAGGTAAAGGACCGTTTTCTCAAGATTGAAGATTGTCCATCTAAATTAAGTTACGAAGAACTGGCTGGGTCGAAAAGTGCGCACATCCTATTCAAAATAGAGACAGCTCATTTGAAAACAGGACCCGAACCTTATCCCAATCCTATTGATAAGAATCTTTACAAATGGGATGAGAATTATGTCAAAACTCCTAATTGTAGCGCAAATACAATGATAAAGAAAAAGTTGCTGGGTAATAAATCAATTAAGGAAAGGTGGAAAATCATTCAGGACTGTCTGGAGAACGAAATTGTTTCGGCCGAGAATTTCAAAGATGCGATCGTAAAGTATAATCAGGATATCAAAGACTTTGAATTTGATGTTTTGGAAGAGTTCCTGAGCAATCCGATACATTTTGATGACTCGATTGGAATTTTAAACAGAATTAGATTAAATGTTTTTCAATTGCCGTTAACAGTGACAAGGTCAATTCAGATGCTCAAGCAATATGAGTCAAAGACAATATTTTTGAGTCGCAAACAAATTGCTTGTTTATTATCCAACGCCTTCTTCTGCACATTTCCCGAGCGTTCGGTCAATTGTTCAGAATATGGGAAATACGCTCATTTCAATTTTGCAAGGTAAATTATTCAAACCTATTTTGAAATTATATTAATCGAGTCATTAAACATTTGAATAGTCTGTTCGCAAGTAATTCAAACACAGATTTTCATCTGAAGATCGAAAAATTGAAGTGTATTTTCAATTACTTCAAGAATGTACTTGATAATGATCACATAGAGGGAGTGGTTAGTTTTCAGCGCAGATATATCCAGGAGAGCGAACTCCCAGATTGGGAACAAACGGAAAAAGAGTTTACTCATCACAGGATGGAATTGAACGGAAGGATTGAAGAGGAAGGGCGTGGATATTCAGAGGTTGACTTCGCTAATAAGTATGTCGGAGGAGGGGTTCTTGGGTCTGGATGTTTGCAAGAAGAAATCCGGTTCCTTATTAGTCCTGAATTAATAGTATCCAGACTATTCACTCAATACCTCCAGGATAATGAGGCATTAATAATAACAGGCTGTGCTCAGTATAGTAAATATTCTGGTTATGCAAGAAGTTTCAAATGGGATGGAAATTATGAAGAAACTATTCCCAAAGATAATCTAGGTCGAATTCAACGACAAGTGCTTGTTATCGATGCCAAACAATTTAAACCGAATCAAATCAGTTCTCAATTCAATAAAGATTTATTAGAAAGAGAGCTCAATAAAGCATACTCTGGTTTCCTCGATGAAACCCAATACGAAAGAGGTGGTAAACCCGCTATTGCCACCGGGAAATGGGGATGTGGGGCCTTCAATGGCGACCCATATCTCAAATCTATTTTACAACTGATGGCCGCCTCACAGTCCGGAAGAGATTTAATTATTTACTCCTTCAATGACAAATCATTAACTAATGAAATGAATAAATTGATGATGGTCATCAAAAAGGAACAGTTAAAGATCAAAGATTTATTCAATTTAATGGTGAGTAATGTGTATGACATGGATTCAAATATCAATTATTCAAAATTCTTGCGAAAATTAATCACCAAAAAGGGTATTGAATAAAATGATAAAAACAAACTCTAAATTAACCAAGTTTAACTTCATTTAACATGGCAGAAGAAATTTACTTAGAGCAAAATGTAATTTACAATATTTTACATTTACGATATTCAATTCATTTTACTGTTCAATTAATAATAGTTTGCACAAATATTTGATCAAGGAGCACTTATTGATTTGGTTGTTGTTTTTGCTATTCTAACATTGATTCAGTTATATAAATGGAAATTTTTCGTATTATCTTGTTTGTTGCTTTTATTAAATTTATTGATTAAATGATTTAATTTAAATCCAATTTATAAATTGATATTTTTGAAGACTCACTCTAATAGTATCGGCAAAATTACAATTCAGATCACTCTAGTTTTGTTAAATAACCATGTTCAATGAATTGTCGATTTTCAAGCCATTAATTTTGGTATTTTATACGTTTGGCTTTGATTTCAGTACAAATCCAAAGAGTAAGACAAGAATTATTATCAACAAAATTCTTCGGTTGAAATCGTTGACTATTTTGATCACTTATACGGCTTTGGGTCTTAAAAGAAACGGGTAGGGTGAACCTTTCAACTTATTTACTCTATCATTTCATATAAAATCATGGTTTGTGTTGGCATCATTCACCATGTTCAATTTTAAATTTGAAGAGATTAAGAAAATTCTACTTAAAATAGAGAGAAATTTAAATCAAAATCAGAGAAATTCAATAATATTTGTATCAAATATTTTACTCCTTATAGTCGTTGTCTTTGTTGTGACTAATGCTTCAATATTTTTATGGATCACCTTTTCTATGTCATCGTATATCATAGTTTGCGAACTGTTTTGGTCAAATCAGGGATTGTTATGCCATTTCACTACATATTTATTCCTAATTATGGTTTGTTATGGCATTCATTCGATTGAGAAAAATACTTTCAAAGGCATTCTGAATATGGAATCAAATGATTCAGACATTGAAAGCCTTCTTCAAAAGACTGGAACATTCAAAAAGAGAATTTTGTTAATTCAAGAATTGAAGCAAACTATTAATAATCATCTTGGTTATTTGCCACTCTTCTGGTTCAGCCAGTCCTTTATATCTACCTGCTTTCGTTTAACCCATTTAGCTCTTACCAGCAAAAATCCAATTCCTCAGTTACCAGATTTCACCGAAAACATTATCAGATATTTCACTGAATTTACATTAATTCAAATTTTGAATCTGTTTTATGTCTTTTCAATCAATTATTTTCAGAGTAAGAGATCGACAGTCAATCAGTTATTGAATAAATTCAATGAAATTAACAGTAATTTAGAAAATGATTTGAGAATTAGTTTATTAGAGAAAACTATTAATAATTATTTGAGTATTGAATACAACGCTTGCGATGT